>CM053786.1:503850837-503940837 GCA_028749045.1 Cupressus sempervirens
CTCACTAAGTTGTTTGAAGAGTGACTATTAAGTTGTGTAGGATGTGTTGAACCCTGTATTAAAGAGAAAGTGATATTGATATCTAATCATAAATAAAATAAATATAAATTGTGCATATTATACATGTGCACGTGTAATAAAAATTTTAAAACTCACTCATCTACTATTGATGTCATCATCAAGTGAGTCTCAATGGTGTACACAATCATGCATCAATGATGGAGTGACAAGATCCATCTCCCCATACAATATATGCATGTGCACATGATATCATGTAACAAATGAAATTAAAAAATATAAACTTACATGATAGACATAAATTAGAACTTTTGAAAATTTAGGTCACACAACAAATAAGATTTATCTATGTCGATGTTGTCATTTGATATACTCAGACTCCCTAGCCTTGATTGTGTCCAACAAGATATCAAAATTTTTTTGGGCCTCATCCAAACCCAACTCTGCATTTGCGACATGATTGGTTGGCACACGTCCTAATAATTATGGACCAAGGGGACTAACCAAATGAGATGGTATGGAAGTAGAATCATCATGTGTCAATATATCCATCCAACCTATGGTCATCATGTTGAAATCAACATCGTCAAGACCAACATCTAAACATTGGTGCCCTATACTGGCTAAAGGGTCTATAGTATGTGTCTCTCTATCTACAACTATGGCTACAACATGAGTGATGGGAAGAAAGTGGCTAGGGATGTCTAGTACTACCCACACGATATCTAATATCTGATACAAGTATACCATGATCTACTACTTTGAATACATATGTATTAGTAGATCCTTAACCAAACTAATTAATGTAACTCACGCCACCTCTCTAGTAAGACCCTCTAGGATTGTATAGGATAAAGCACCTGATGGTCTAGAATGTTGATGAGACATTAAATACTGACCAACTTGATCACTATATATGGATATGGAAGTTGTTACAATTTCCCCAACTCCTTGAATAACTTACCATAGTTGTGTGCTACACACAACCTCATTTGTCATGGGACCCAATGTAGGGGCAATAGTGAGTGCCCTCTCTCTGAAAATGGCCCTGTGTGCTGGTGTTGGATAATCAACTTGATGATTAGGATCTTTATAAGCTAGCCTACCAAACCCTATCCTAGTGGCAAATGATATAATTCACCACCCTGCATAAAGGAACCTCAACACAAATTTATTATGTGAGATAGAGTGGAATCTTGTCTCTATTTGGATACTGACCATGAACAAGGAAGCATGTGTTAATGCCAATATATGTGGGACTTGACACCTTGTAACCTAATACCCCTTAATAGACCTTCAATTCACATAACGAGGGAAACATTCCCTCATTAGGGTCTCTTTGGACACTAAGCCATGTACCGCAGTCAAATAAATACCCAAAGACACCTTTCTTCTCTTACTCTCAAAAACTACCTCTACAACATTAGTGAAATATGGAGCAACACCATAATTCTCATCCCTGTTGCTAATGAGGCTATCAAAAATAGACTAACATGTACTACTATTATACTATACACACTAGAGAAGGTACTACTGTTAGCCCCAACTGATTGTGTAATTGATAGTGGGAGATTGTTAGGTGATGATGCTAAGAATGTATGTAAGAGAGTCATATTAGTTGTTATATTGTCATTGATATAAAAGTCTTAATTGGCTAGACATTATGCTAACTTAGGAAAGTACCATATCATTTGATTGATGAAGAGGATTTGATTAATGGGGAGGATTTGAAGAAAGTATAATGACGTTAGAGTTGACATGTAAGGTATTCAATGGGTACTTGAGTGAGTTGGAAAATGATTGTGTGATATTGGTTTTATTGTTTTACAATCATGTATTGTCAAGAAATATTGAATATCACAAGCTTAATTGAGTCACAAGGTTAATGAAGGGAGACTGTATTCACTGAGTGACTACACTATTGCCCAAGTGATTGTAAAGGAATACAAAATACATAGTATTTCCCTATTGAGTTAGTATTAACTGAGTTATATATTGCCTGATTAAATGTAATGTTTACCGAGTCTAGCCAAAAGAATAAGATTGAGAAATTGGAATCTGAGGCTAACTTTTGATGAAAATTTGGAAAACTCGAGAAGGTCTATTGCAAGAGTCAAAGTTTGTTACAAGGTCAAGGATGGAGAAAATTCAAGAAGGTTTTGACAAAGAAAACTAAAGAAGGATAAGGATGGGCACAATATTTTATGTAAAGTTATATTTTCTATGTGTCTAAATTCATTCTATGAAGGAATTCAGTAGTAAACCTACAATCGACGATTCTGATTAAGCGAAAAAGATGGAAGAATTTGGAAGCATTAAGAAATCTATTTAAGAAGGAGAACAAGATAGTTTAGGTTATTGATCTGATAATGTTGATTATAGAATGTTGTGGAGCTAATCTCATGTTGCTAGCCATAAGGTGATTATGTTGAAGTGTTAAATTGTAGTGAGTGCAAACTATTGAAGAAAGTGAGAGAAGAAAGAAGTGTTGAACCAAGTAAACTGAGCATAGAAGAGAGAAGAGAAGAAGAAGAGTTTTTTGAAAACATGATCAAACGAGTGAGTAAAAGAAAAAGAAAGAGCAAGAATAGAGATCTAAATAAGAAAAGTTAGCTGTTATTCTTAATAGATCACTTTAAATTGTTGCTGTTTAACCATTGTAGCATAAAATCTTGGAAGCATCGAGTGGACCTAAGAAGTCTGTGAAGTCCTATATGGTAACATTGACTAGTGGTGTTTGTAAGTCCTTTAAATCAAGACACTCTTTTTAGTTCTAGACAAGGAGTGATAAGGTCTAGATAATATTTTGGTGAAATCAGCTAACAAGGTCACTTTAAAAAAGTGTACGTAACCTTTAACAAGGTAGTTTCCTAACAAAAATCACTTCAGATGAGTGAAATTTTATGGGTTTTCGGTCCTAGGTGGCTTATCCCTTTATAGGGTTTCCATGTTAAATAGCGGTGTCAAAATTGGTTGAATATTATTTTGTTGCAAGTTGATTTAGTTGTTTTTCAATCAATTGCAACTCGGTAATAATTAAGATCTCACTAGGTAATAACTAGAAATTTACTAACAGTCGCTAATGCAAGGAACAATTTGATAACAATTTGGAAAGAAGTGTATATATAAGTGAATGCACACTAAGTTGGATATGTCTACCGAGTGATTCGATAGATTGAGGTTATTGTTATTGTGGTTGATGTTGCTCATTTTTGCGCCTCGCTAATATTCAAAGTTTAAATGCTTACCCACCAACGACTAGTTTCCAGAGTTAATATTATTTTAATGCTTGAGAAACATCGAAAAAATTAAAAAATCAAACTTATGATATGTTTATGCAGGCCCACAAGTTCCTCATCTGTGGATCAATCTAGATCAACGGTTGGCGCTTTGTCGCTTTTGAAAGTTGCACGATGTTTTGCATTAGTGACATAACGCCCTTCTGCCGTGTGTCAGGTGGGTCCCCTTTTCCCTGATTGTTTCTCTGACGTCGAGTTTTGCCAGTTCTAGAGTGGGTGCCATGGCACTATCAAAAAATTTGGGCTTCTCGCCGTTAGCGACATAGCGCCCAGATAGAAAGTGATCCTGCGGCAAGGTTTGGAAATACGGTGGGTCCCAAGTGTGCCTCGTTAGATATCGTAATGTGATTTGTCAAACATGTTGGCAGTTGGTCAGTTTTCATTTGCTAAAGATGATTGTGCAGAATGTGGGTCCTGTTTCACTTGGTGGGGCACAAATGAGGGTTGTCAGACAGGTTGGCACGTGGCTAGTTTCTATTAGTCAGTATATTGGTAGGACATACCCATCTTGCTCACCGCTAGATTAAGGAACATCCATGATAGGCATTATCGCACTATGGGAAGTTGCACGATATATACCCATAGCGACATAACACCTCAGCGATGCGTGGCATAGTTGACGTCATGGGCCCACTTTCTTAGAAGGTATCAACAGGTGGCTTGTCTTCCGTGGCAGCTGTTAGGCAGGTCAGAGTACGAAGGCAGATATCATTGGCCTATCCAGTTGACTAGGTATGCAGTCCTGCAAAGAATTTGAGCACCGTAGATGTGAATTTGATCCATGGTTGGCGTTATGTCGCTATTGAAAGTTGCACATCATTTTGCCATAGCGACATAACGCTTTGACACCACGTGTCTCTGTGGGACCAGTTTCTCTATGAATCACCAGTTCGGGCTGAGTCAGATGCCAGGTTGTGCCAGGTGTGCTGACAGTGGTCTGTGGGCCCAGAAGTCTTAAAGGCAAGTGCAGGAAACAACGAGTCTTCATGATTGTTAGATTAAGGAAGATCTACGACGGGCGTTATCTCGCTATGAGAAAGTGCTCAGAAGATAACCATAGCGACATAACACCTAAGTGACACGTATCCCAGTGAGTCTAGTGCAGGCAGTAATAGTTAAGGACTGGCGGTTATATTGTAAGCCGTTGCGGTCAAGTTTTAAAAGGTTGGTGCAGTTAGTAAAGAAAGAGAGTGGTCAACATGGGAAGACCTTGCGAGGTGGTAGAAAGAAAGGGGGTTATTGGCCCACGTGGCCCGTTCTGGATGCCGAGTTCGGTTGACTTGCTGACTCTGTTGATTCATGCACCAAAAATGATAAGAGACCAAGTTTTCTGCACGATTTGATATCTATGATTGGTCCCAACCACCCAGAAGTGAATGCTAAACATGGAGGAACACTCTACCACCCTAATCCAATCTATCTACCTGGTCAGAATGGCTTAATGGTGTCGTTTCTGTCTTCTCAAGGCATTATTTGACATAGAAGATCAAATTTCTTGAGATCCCCATGATTGTCCTTGGCAGAGCCTTAATAGCAGGTGGTTGCGGGATGGTTTTGGAGGGAAAATCTTAGTTATGCCTGAACTATAAAGGCAACTTTTTGTAAATTTTGTCTAGGTCAACCTTTCTTTGCCGTTGCTCTGCAATTCCAGTGTAAATTCCCCTGTGCCTCTGAACTATATGATTCTCTACTTATCTCCTTCAGCCATTGGTGTGAAAGTACAAGAATCCTTGCCTCTCATTGATGTTTTGTGGATATCTGTAACCTACATGACTATATCTCTTTTGGCCTATGAATGATAATATAAGTGAATCTCTCTTCCTTGTGTCATTCATTCTGGTTTTCTGATTTGCATGTGGTTATTAGATTAAAGCAAGTCTGGATGTGTATATCCTTAGTTTCATTCTGGTTCAATAGTGCATATATGGGCAGAGATTGGTCTGAACACTCTATTTTGGTGCATCAATTAGGTAGATTTTCTTTTATCCTCTCCTTCTCCCTTTTCCTCTCAAAGAGTAGTTAGGTGCACCCTGATAGTAAGAGGAAACCGGCCTTCTCCGGAGACTTAACCTCACAGTTCAAGTCCCACAACTTGGAGGTTGTTTCCATGTTTCACTAGGTTGTCCTCACGCATAAGCTTTGGACAAGGGTGCAAACCTAAGTGACAATAGTTGATTTTTTATGTTTCTTTGATGGTGATGAAAAGTTTGAAGGTATTGTGAGATATGTGGACATAACTGATTCACCCCCCACCCTCCTCAATTATCTAACAATTTGGTATTAGAGATAAGTGAAGAAATAAGTGTAAAGGAACTTAAGCTAAAGACAAAGATGTATAAGAGAAAGACACCAAAGATGAACAAGGATAACTTTTCCTCATATTAAGACCAAATGAAGCTACATCTTTCAGGTATTGGAGATAATGTAACACAATGGTTGGAGAATGAATACGTCACACCTGTTGGTCCCCTGATTGTGGATCAAATGAATGAAAAGAGGAATCACAATAATATGATGATAGATATTGCATCTTCTCTAAATGATGTTGAATTTGATGACGTCAAGATTTGTGCCAATGTGAGATGATAATGTAAGGAGAACCAAAGCTAAAAGCTTTAGAGGTAAGTATGATGACATGAGAATGAAAGAAGGTGAAAATGTTGCACAATATATGAACCGAGCCAAGGATGTTGTGAGTGAAATCTAAGCCACTGGAGGTGTCATCTAGGATTTTGAAATTGTAAGTAAAGTTTGATTAGATTGATGAAGAGGATTTGAAGAACGTATGATGAAGTCAGAGTTGACATGTAATGTATTCAATGGGTACTTGAACGAGCTGGACAATGATTATGTAATATTGGTTTGATTGTTTTACAATCATGTATTGTCAAGAAATATTGAAGATCACAAGCTTTTAAACTAAGTCACAAGGTTAATGAAGGGAGTATGTATTCAACAAGTGACTACAATATTTCCTGAGCAATTGTAAAAAAAAAATAAGAACACAATATTTCTTGGCATGTCAATATTAACCGAGTTATATTTTTCTCAAGTAAATGTAATGTTTACCGAGTGACAACCAAAAGAACACAATTGAGAAATTGGAATCTAGGGTTGACTTTTGATGAAAGTTTGGAAAGTTCAAGAAGGTCTATTAAGAGAGTCAAATTTTTTGAGAAGATCAATGATGGAGAAAATTCAAGAAGGATCTAACGAAGAAAATTGAAGAAGGATAAGGATGGACACAAAGTTCTATGTAAAGTTATATTATCTATGTGTCTAAATTCATTGTATGAAGAAATTCAATTCTAAACCTAAGATTGACCATTTTGATTAAGAGACAAAATATGGAAGGCTTGAGAAATCTATTTAAGGAGTAGAATAAGATAGTTTAGGTTGTTGATATGATAATGTTGATTATGAAAAGTTGTGGAGTTGATCTCGTGTTGTTGGCTAGAAGGTGATTATGTTGAAGTGTTAAAGTTGTAATGAGTGTGAGCTGTTGGAGAAAGCGAGAGAAGAAATAAGTGTTGAGTAGAGTAGAGAGAAGAGAAGAAGAGTTTGTGGAAGACAAAATTAGTTGAGTGAGTAAAATGCACATAAAGAGAAAGAAAAAAGATATGAACAAGCAAAGGTAGTTGATATTCTTAATAGATCAATTTACACTATTGTTGTTTAACCATTGTAGTGCTCAGAAAATCTCAGAAGAACCAAGTGGACCTAACAATTTTGTGAAATCCTATATGTTAACATCGATTAGTGGTGTTTGTAAGTCCTTTAAATCGGGCCACTCTTTTTAGCCCTAAACATGGTGTGATAAGGTCTAGATGATCTTTTGGTGAAATCCTCTAACAAGGTCAATTTAAGAAAGTCTATGTAACCTTTAACAAGACAATCTCCTAACAAAGATCACTTCAAAAGAGTGAAATTTTTGGGTTTTCGGTCCCATGTGGTTTTTCCCTTAACATGGTTTCCACATTAATTATTAGTGTCAAAATTGTGTGAATGTTATCTATGGTGCATGTTGATTTACATGTTTTACAATTTAGTGCAGTTCAATAATAACTAAGATATCACTAGGTAATAATATGAAATTTACTAATAGTCAGTATTGCAAGGAACAATTTGATAACAGTTTGGAAACAAGTGCATGTATGCGTTAGAGTATTAAGTTGGATATGTCTACCAAGTGGTTGGATATATTGAAGTCATTTTTGTTGATGTTTATATTGCTTTGATGGTGATGAAAAGTGTGAAGGGACTATGAGATAATTGAACACAATTGATTCACTCCCCTTGCTCAGTTATCTGGGTAAAAACACAAACTTGTGTCACATTTTATAAAGAAAAAGGATCTCAGAATACAAATCGTTCAACTTCAATGAAAAAAAAATGGTATTTGTGTTTAGAATTTGAAGATGATGTAAACTGATGAAATGTGTGAAATTGGAGGAATTTTATGGCTATAATTTTTTTTGAGTAATAATTAATTTTAAAAAAATACAATTTTGAAGTCCTTGTTTTAACTACATAAAATATAGGGTATAGTTCTTGTCAAACACGTATATGCATATCATCTTTTCTTTCTTTGATTTGGAAATATGTTATAGAGGATATGTATAGCCAGGGAACAAAAAAAAAATATTGGTTTTTGATGTATATTTTCTTTGTTATAAGTACTTGAGGTCAACCTTATCAAAAACCAATATTTTTTTTTTTCCCGTCAAAACTTCCCTATCAAATCTACACCTTTTTGGAAAAAAAACAAATTTCTTGAAGGAGACTCTCTCCTTCAGGGATAAATATAGATTTTTTTCTTTTTTGATATGATTTACTATTTTTCTTTTCTTTTTTGAGGGACCACCTTCTCAAATGTTAAAATACCTACTTATAATATTTTAAAATTATAACATATTATAACTAATCAAAACATTATGAAATTTATATAATGATGACATTGAATCCAAGATCTATAAAAAGGGTATTTTTAGTTTTTGAAAAAAGTTGTGTTTTGATAGAGAAATGAGATTTGACCAAATTAGGTTTAGAGGTCCTGAAAGGTGACACAAATTTGTGCTTTTATCCATCTAACAACTACTACTCAAAAAATCTCCCAGACTCTGGATTTCCCGATTAGTGCAATCATAAAGCTCCCAGGGTGGAATTGGTTGATCTGCCATGATGCACGTAGGATGCCTTGTATAAACAATTATGTGTATGTGTACTATAATATTTTAATTTAAGTTATTAAATGAAACTACAAGTGTTTTTTTTCTAAATTTGAAAAATAATGATATATATATATATATATATATATAGACACACACACACACATATACATATATATATATGCACACATTATATATATATATATAAAATATAATGTATGTGTATATATATTCATATATGTACATATATGCATATATGTATATATATTATACATGATATATGTATGTGTGTGTGTCACGTACATTCACATACACACACATATATGCATATGTGTATACACACATGTATATATATATATACATGTACACAAATAGACATGTGTATATATGTAAAAATGTTTATATGTGTACATGTGTATATTCATATTCATACATGTGTGTATTCACATACATATATACATATATATGCATATATATTAAATACACACACACACACACACACACACACACACACATATATATATATATACATAATTACATGCATATATGCATACAAACACATATAAAAATTAACACACACACACACACACACACACACATATAGATATGTATATATGTATATATGCATATATATTTTTATATGTGCGCGCGCACACACACACACACACACACACACACACACACACATGTATATGCATGTGTATATATGTATACCTAAAACACTTAAAAACATCTAAAATATACTAAATAACATCTAAAATATATTAAAAGTTATTAAACTATTAAAAAGTAAAAAAACCTAACCTATTTCGTTGGTCAATGAGTTAGATGTCACCTTAGATTGAAATTGGCATGAAAGTGGCTATGGAGGTAGTTTAACCAACTTTTATATTTACCTCTTTACTTTCAATCGCAAGTAATAAGTACTTTCGATCAAAAGTAAATAAGTTCTTTTGATCAAAAGTTAATTTAAGGTACTTTCGATCAAAATTTATTTTAAAGTACTTTTGATTGGAGTACTCGATTTGCATACTTTTGATCAAATTTCTTGGGAGGTTTCTATTGAAACCTCTCAACTAAAAATTTGGGCCAACGATTTTTGGAGGGATTTCTTCCTCCAAAAAAGTGTATTCCACTATTGTCGGGTCACCCTATTCCTTCAAACCCTATCACATGATAGGGTCTCCACTTTACCTCATCCATTAGAAAAATTGATGAATAGTCAGGTTTCGATCGGGTTATAACTAGAAATAGGGTTAGAACTAGAAATATGTTTAGGGTTAGAAATAGAGTTAAGAGGCATTCAATTAAATCTTTGATTTAGGTTTAGGGTTTAATTAGGTTAAGGCCATAATTTTTACTAAATTAGGATTCAGATAAGGTTTTAAGCATATTGAGATTAGCTCTAGGGCTTGGTTTGATCTAGGAAAAAGGTTAGGTCTTTGGTTCACCATGGTTATAATTTTTTAGTTTAATGTTCAATCAAGCTTAGGGTTAGGTTAAAATTAGGATTGGGGTTAGTGTTCAATCAACGACAACATCAAATTTCTTAATTGTCTCATGTTTGGACTCTACAAAATGGATGACATATCCCTCTTGATAATTTATTCATTTGCATTCTTGACAAAGTGATGAGCCAAGATCATTTATCATGTTAGTAATATGTTTTTTTTCAACCTATGTAGGTGAAGAATGATTCAAATATTAGCTTATGATGCACATGCCTCCACGACACATTCTCATTCCAATAATCCTTACAATTTCCTAATCGATCTCCTCATAAAGGGTATATGATCTAAAGATTCGTATACTCTTCTATACAAGTACACTTCACATTGAGCTTGTGTTTTCTCACCATGTTGTTACGAACCAAACTATTAGCTTCATTTATAACCTTCTTTCGAAACGCTTGAAACAAAGCAAGACTCCTATAGATGATCTTGTTAGGAGGTGATTCATAAGGTTGTCATGTGTGGTATAGACTAGAGCATGTTTGTCTTTTCCATGCAAACTATATCCTCTATCATTATAATATTAAATATTTTAATATAAGATATACTAATATTCTATACTAAAAATAATATAAATAATAAAACTATTATTATAATAGCAATATATAGTTATTTTATATAAGAATAAAATATTATATTTATAATATTTTTATATTTAATATAATAATATAATAATGTTATATTTAATAATTTAATAATCTAATGTAATATAATTACAATCTAATCTATTTAATATCTTTCATGTTATTTTATGCTTGCTACTAACATGAATGCACACACATAGGAAGAAGGATCTCTAAAGAATATATTCCCTTATATTTTATTCTATATATTTTTTAAACATATACGCACATGGTAGTCCTTGACTACTAAAGAGAAGTAGAAATTACACCAAATCAATTAATGGAAATGCAGGATAAATTATTTCAACACCACAAATAAAAAATTAAACTCATGTAATAGCTTCGATATGATACAAATCCTGCTCAAGTAACACTATCTCGATTTTTTGATTTATATACTAAATTATTAGAATTCAGAGTGCATCAAATCTTTATTGACCATTTCTTGATGAACTAAATAATGTCCAATTCAAAAACATTAAACTATACATTTGATCAAATCCTATCCTGTTTATTTACTTATTTTAATTAACTCTGACTGATTTGCTATTAATAAGTATATATTCCTCTACAACATTCAATCTGATCAGATTTGTTGGGAGAGGTATGAAGATAAGATAATATTTAATGCATGGGAGGCCAACACATTTGATGAATAATGGCGTCAGCAGAGGTAAAAGTAATGCCGCCCATGATATTGATGGCTGCTGCTCCCTTATCCTCTCTATTCTGTTTTTAGTGGACGCCCATTTATTTTCTTATTAACGTCGGAAATGCCAGGCCTTTCTACTGGTTTCTACTGGATGAGTTTGGCAATATATTAAAGGAGAGTTTTGGACGATTTTGATGATTCTCCTTTTATATTTTGGCATAAGCTCACCCGGGTAGAGGATTCACGAGCCTATTATTGATTGCTATATATGTTTGGGGATGATTTAGAATTTTTCATTCAAAGTGAGTTATTTTTAAATAATTTTTTATTTTTTTATCAACAATAATTGGGTAGATTGTTTTCATTATAAGAAGGGGATTTTAAGAAAAAAAAGCAAGTCAAATATATTTTTATAATATATATATATATATATTATAAAAATATATTTGACTTGCTTTTTTTTCTTAAAATCCCCTTCTTATAATGAAAACAATCTACCCAATTATTGTTGATAAAAAAATAAAAAATTATTATATATATATATTATGTTATTTTCTTTTCTTTTAAGATCAATGTTTGAGATTATATTTTGTGAATCATTATCAAGATGTTAGGAGAAAGTATAAGATCTTATGTTATCTTGTATCATCCGACTAATAGATCACAAAGTATGATATGAAATGTTGATAAAAAAATACATACATAGCCATGATTTTTGTTCTCCTTGTACTCTCTTGTGTCATTCTAATGATGGATCGCAAATTGTGATTTGAAATGTTGATATAAAAAACTGACGCAAGGACGGGTAGATTTAAGAGGAATAAGCCCATCTTAAACCTATGAATATCCCCTACTTAGAGTTACACACACAGAAGCAAAATACAAATTAAATGAATAACAAAAAACGAGAGACTAGATTCCACACAACCATGCTGATGTAATTATTCAACTCCACATAAGAAAACCAAACATGCTCGGTTGTGAGGTCTTCTGGGTTGTGGCCATATACAAAGAATTATTAAATCAAGTCCAAGATTGCATCCTATCTTCTTCTCTAGGACTTTTCAATAATCTATCTTGCTAATGATGTGGAACTATGTTTTGTACATCAACCTAAGCTCCTTATATAGCTAACTAAGCCACAAGTTGGCTAGTCAAGCAATTAATTACATTATAGGTCTAACCTTCAAAGAGTAAACCAAAACTATAGCAAATATGTTCAAAACTCGATGCTAAGTTATATTTCTAGGTCCACACATGACCCAAGAACATGTCCCTAAATTAGCAAGATCCCATTTCATCATATGGAACCATGCAAGACAAAAAAACTCCATGTTTTTTGCGAAACTGGCTAAAAATTGATACCTGAGAAAAATGGCGATATCTCCCAACTCTGGATGAATTAAGACTTGCACTCTTAGATGTAGGTAGTATTTTAGGTCCTCTTTAAGACCCTAACTTTGCAAAGGATAATTCATTAAGGATCAACAACTAGATGAAACACAAATAGCACACAACAAACAAAAAATACAACTCCAGCAACAAGGTAAAATGACTCCAACTTCAACACAATCCATTCAATCCTTATGCACTCATAGGAGAAGGTTCAAAAACATGTCTTAAACACATCCCTAAACTCATAAACCATAAGGTTCATGAAATCTTTTTTATAAAATTATTTTTCTTTGATGCAAGATTGCTTAAAGCCCCAAGATGCTCTTGCATCAAAAATCTAAACACAACCAACATTTTTGTTCTCCTTATGCTCTCTTGTATCAGAGTGTGATTTGAAAAGTTGATTTAAAGAACTTAAATGCAACCAAGGTTTTTGTTCTCCTTATGCTCTCTTGCATCATCTTCATGATGGATTGTAGAGTGTAGTATGAAATATTGATGTAAAAAATTAAATGCAACTGAGATATTTATCATCCTCCTACTCTTTTATATCATCTAGACAATGATCACATAGTGGCATTGATGTAGCCCAAACCCTTCATTACAATAACTTAGAAAATTACACAACATAGAAGTTTCAGAATGCTAGATTCTTCATTAAACTTTTCCTACTCTACTCTGCCCCTACAATGAAAGAAAAATAACTACTTATTACAATTTCAAAATTTACCATATTTGGCAGGTTTTTTGGGAAAAAAAGATTTTTCAATTTTTGGTAATTTTCAAAACCCATTGTACGAATCTTGATTTTTCCCAAGAAAAACCCCCAACTAAGGCAAGATGAATTGCCAACTAATCTACGAAATCAAGAATATGATTTCAGATTTATTACAAAAACAACTTTCTAAAAATTTGGAAAAAAAACACAAAAATCCAATTTTAGAGGTTAAGATGATATTTTAGGCTACCAAAAAATGTCGAAATAGCCACCAATCAAGTTGATCTATGTTGACAATCCAAATAGCTCCTCCTCACACAATTGCTTGTAAAATTTTAGCCAAAACCCACATCTGAGTCAAAAGTTATGACCCTCGAAAGTGAATCTTGACCAAAACCCACATCTGAGTCAATAGCCTTGATCCTCAGATGCTCCTGCATTAGGCATCTAAAATTTTGATTGAAAAAAAATTCAACACAATCTACCCAAATTTTTGTTGATAATCCCAATAAATTGTAGAAACCTAATATTGTTGACTACTATATGTTTATAAATGACTATTCCCTTAAATTATGGTGGAAGGAGGTAATATCAATCTTGAGTATATATGTGTGTTGATTTATAATCCTAGTATAAGAGAAAATTGCATACCCTTACATTATTCCATTTTTGTTTTACACTATATTATAGTGATGCCTTGAGTGCATGCTTCTCACAAAACATTCTCTTGTTATGTACACTAACCTAAGGCTCATTCCAATGCTTTTTTATGGGTTAGTATTGTATTCTATGTGTCATGTCCAAAATTCAAACAAAAACATACCAACAATTTAAAAAAAAAAGAAAAAAGAAAAGTTAACTATATATATAAACTTACCTATGTTGCAACTAGGTTGATAACAAAAGAAAGTCTATAATTTACAAGGTGAGCATCTAGGTTATTGTGTTTATGTTTACCCAACTTTTAGTTGACTAACCAATATGCTAGGTTTAAATTTAGTCTAAGGATAAAATAAATATTAACTTAATTCAGTACCACTTATTATACTTCATCGTTGAATTGTCATGATTTGGGCAATTGACCTCCTTACCAAATTCATCTTAGGGCTTGCCTAATTAAAATTCATAAATCTCTAATACCATTATAAAATTTGGATGTGTCCCATTTAATAGTTAATCATTTTTTGTATAGGTGTGTCAAAGCAAGGGAACTCTCTATTTAACACAATATTTGATAAATATTAGAATACTATATTATAAATTAAGCATATATTTAAAAGTAAACACAATATCAATAAATATAATAAATTTAAGCCAATATGTGTTACAAAGTACAGTTAGCCAAAATGCCCTCCCGACAAAAAATCAAATTCAAATGATAAACTGCTCAACGATCACCCTATAATGACCCCTAACAGGCTTCTCTTAATTTCTACCAGATTCAATAATAATATCTTTGATCTTCACCTTATATTGTTGAGATAAATAACCAACAGAGAAAATGCTTAAAATTATATATGAAGAATAAGTCCACTTTTTATGATGCCAAGAATATATAATCAATTCTCATTATATATCTTCGAAAATGGAAGAGTGCATGCTCTTATGGTGAAGAGACGTGTCTCTTACTTAATCACTTCTCTTTTGATTAATGCAAATGGGCTTGAATATTATTAATACTAATAGTAATTAGATACATTATATTCATTGATTCTCTAATATGTATATTATTAGATTATAATCTAATTATAATGTATAAATTTATATTTATATATGTTAGCATATTTTAATATTGTTATAATTTGTATTTAAACATTATTATTTATTTATTCAATGTTTATTTCTAATATTATTATATTTTAAAAATTATTTAATATTAAATCTTATTTTAGTGGGGATATCATAGTCCTCCTGTTTCAAATTTGATTGTCCTCAAGCAATTCATAGCTTGAATTCATTCTCTTTCCTCACATGTAAGGTCCCTCCTCACATGTACTTATTAAATATGAATTTCTCTGTCAAATCTGTTGTAGGAGATTTGAATGGATATGGGTAATGTTGTAGGATTTTAGATGTCCTAAGGAACATTGAGAACAACAGATATATCCATGCTTTAATACTCAAAGATTAGAGAACGACTATGTTTTCTTGACTGTTTAAACATTAATTTGCACTAACAATAATACAAGGTGTTTCACTTAATGATAATGTTATTGATTTTGTTACCTCAGTGATTTGGATTCTATGCATTTAGATAGTTCAATACTCACTATTGGTGATGTTATGATGTTTAGGTACATGCATGCCTAACAATGATTATTCTTGTATTTAATCTGAATTAATGAATAAGTTAGATGTCATATCGAGTATGTAATGACTAATGATTAAATGTAAGTAGAAACGAATTAAATAGTTAAATAATTGAAGCATTATGTTCTGAGTTCACCCCGATCCATCGTAGCATAGTGATACATTACTATTATTTGGATACTCACGACTCGAGATGTCGAGACATTATCTGATGCGTGAACATATTTTATTATTTCATGTTGTGTGATGTTACTTTCAAATATTTGATATTCGTCATTTAAGGTTTTATGTATATGTATGTTGATGAATTAAGTAAAATGTAGGATTAACACATTGATTTTGGAATCTTTATGATTAAGGATATAAGTAGGATGAAAGAAACCCTAATTGATGTATGTTTCAATTTATGTAAATTTTTGATACATATATACATATGTACATGTGATTTTACGGGACTGCTGATGTGTGCAGGTATTTTAGCTGAGAAACCTGACGGAGGAACATAACTGATCCCTATGTGCTCATTGTGGAAACTTTGTTGTTCGTAATTCAAGTATTTTATTGAGAGATGTGTGAATGTATCTTTCTGTGTTCAGTAAATGTTAATGTTCGTAACTATTTTTTTTAGTGTCACTTGACACTCGTGAATTTGTTTGGGATCTTTAGCGTGCTTATTAGGGTTAGCTGTGTAACCCGTGGACCTAAGTCGGTTTAAGTTAGTGTCTTTTTGCTAATTGGGTTCTTAATCGAGTTTAGCCACCCTTAATTCAGATTAGGGTTTAATCTGCTATGATAGAGTAGTTAGAAGGTCCTATTTTATTTCTAGATTTTGTTTGGCTCTAAACCTTTTTCCTAGGCTTAAAACATGATATAATTATACCCAAAGGGTATGGGTATGGGTTAGGGGTCTTTTCCAACCCCTAAGCCCCTTTTATTGACTTTTGAGGTCACTCAAAAAGTCTCTTTTTGTCTTTGTGCGAAAATTGACCATGGTTATCTTGAGTCACCTCACCTCATCTCCACTTAGGGTTTAACCATAGTGTAGGTTGAGTTAGGAGTTTTTAGAATTGCTAGTGGGTGGAAGTAGTTATTGCTCCTTTTTGGTGGTTGAGTTGGAGGCTTATTTAGAGGCCTTCATTGGACTAGTAGGGGGGTTACCCAATCTCTACATTTAGAGAAAGAGTCTTGAAGATTGAAGCAAGGAAAGGGAAACTCTACTCAAACTTGCTCATTGCCATTACCTCTTTGTGAAGGTTGGAATTCTCATCTCCCTTGTTCAGATTTCATTCTTGTTTCATGCTTATGCTACCTTGTTGTTGATTCAATGTTTGTATGTTTGTGGGTATGTTGGGAAGCTTTGAAAACCAGGTTGTTTTTGGATGATTTCTTTTCATGTTTATGTTTGAAATTTTGAGATGTTTCTTGTATGGGTGTTTTGGTATTACTCACCCTTGGAGGGGGCAGAAGTGACCAATTTTGGGAAAGGTTTGTTTAGTCGGACTCCAACCAGTGTAGAGTCTCTTCTCAGGATGAGAAGAGGGAGAAAGGGTAGGGTGTTATGGGCCCCTACCTGTCAGCACAAACCTTGTATGATTATGGTATGATTTTGGTATGTTGAAATGGAAGAACAGAAGTTCTTGGTATATAGCCCCGATTGGGCCTCTGTTTGGTGTCGTGCTTGACTTCTCCTGGTTGAAAGAATCCACCTTTCCCTAATTTTGATTCATTGTGAATCCTATTGTGTAAATCATGTATGATTATGCTTGTATGATTGTTTCTTGGTTATGCTTGGTTGTCACCTAATCAGATATTTGTTTCCTCTTCGGTTCGTATAAATGTGTTGCAAAATTTGAAATGAATCCCTTGATGAGGGACATGAAGAAAATTCAATTATATTGTTGAAATTTGGGATTGATATCCTATTGTAAATTGTATTTTAAACTTTGTTGTAAATGGCAACGAAGCTGAGTTTTCTTCCTGGTTCTTTCTCGGCTGAGCCTTTGAATCAGGTTTGCCAATAAAATTGGTGGTTGAGTATAATTGGTTATCATGTGATTAAATTGTGATTTAAATTTAGATGGATGTATCTCAAAAATAGGATGGAATTGATGATGTTCAATTTGGTAAAATTTCAAGTTTTCTTTCATGTTGAAAATGAAAATTATGATCATGGATGTAGATTCAGGTTGCATGATTATTTGAATCAAACAATTCTTGCATTATTGATTTAAAACGGATAATTCATATTCTTGTATGTTAAGGTTGTAATTAGGCTTTATGGATTTTCATTTAAAAGAAATTATTGGCAAAGGTTGAATTATTCCAATTAAATCTATTCAAAAAAAAAAATTGTGTTTTGCCCATGTAGTTTGGGCATGACATCACATATGCGCTAAACACTTGCAACATACACATGTTAGTAACAAGTGAAAGAACATATGAATGAAGATACAAAGTAGACACATTAATGCATGAAGACATGATGCAAACATGATGTAGACACACGAATGCATGAAGACACGAAGCAAACATATTAATGCATTAAGACACAATGTAGACACATAGTATATATGTTAAAAAATCATTAGAATCCCTCTTACAATTTGAAATAAAAAAAGGTAAGGAAATTTTTTACCACTTTGATTGTGAATGTCATGCTCCTTTTCCTTGTCTCGAAATCAAAAGTTCTTGAAGATGCATATTTTTAACAATTTTTCTATAGCTAGTACTATAAGAGGGTGTATAATTCCTTAGTGGATGGTAGATTTACTGCTACTCAAGTTTGGACACACTCAGCTTGAGGATCCCTCAAATTTTTAGCCATATTGGGATTCTCTTGCCCCAACGTGAGTGATTTACCCCTCCCTCTATGCACACTTCCTACCCACTATAAACATGTTTAATTTTTATATGGATGGTAGATTTACTACTTCTCGAGGTTGGACATGCTTAGCTCTGGACTCCCTCAAATCTTTATTCATATTGGGATTCTCTCATCCCAATGCAACTAATTTACTCCCCCCCATGCACACTCCCTATCCATTATGTAATAGGTCGCAGATGGATTTCTATCTAGTTGACCAATAGTATCATCCTTAAATTTACAAAATAAATTTTAATGTTCTACCAAATAGTATTATATACTCATATATATAAGATTCAAATATCTTATAATTTAGATAATTGGAAATTATGTCTAATCTATAATATTCATCTCATTATTAGACAAGGATTATACTATTTATTCTATACATTTATAGATCACCATTTACCTTAACATATTATAACTATATTACAAAACTTATTAATGAATAAGAAAATATACCTTCATTCACAATGCTATAATCAATATGGAATCTATTCCAATTATTAACTAGTAATAAGACATTCATTCTAAATTCTAAATATTGAATTATAAACCATACCTTAAGTGAACCTTCTTGATCGATCACATCTCATGCATGGGTCATGTGAGGTTAACTGAATTTTCATGCCTTTTTCAATACTAAAATTGGAATTCTGATGTAGTCCATCATATAATTCAAATCCCTATTATATGTAGTCCACCACGGCTCATTGTTACCACTTACATGACCATCTATCAGTAGTGCCTTCATTCAGTTGTCATATTCTTTTATGACCTTGTACTCTTTAATCACTGCTTTTTCTATAAGGATTCTACACTATTTGATAAATATCATTCTTATTCCATGAAGTCTCTATGTAATGTCTCTGGACTGTGAGTACTATTCTCAATACATGTAGTCTCCACTTGCAAATGCACTATCTGTGAATATAATATTAGTACATTTCCAAACCTCGATTTTCTCTTTTTGTGGATCAATGTAGTTTTCGTACACGAACATCCTCCAATATTATGAGTTGTAGAATAATGATGGTCTCTCATTATAGTGTATGCACATATTAATTCCATGATTTGCTGAAACGTCCATGCTTATTAGCTGATAAAGCTATTCCTTTTGAGGATTCCTCTCTATTGTTCTTGCAATATGGGTGAGTGATGAATTTTCTAATATATTGAACTATAGATTACATTTTAATAATGTGATCGCCCAGTCATTGGATGGTATTGGCTGTGATATTTATTCACAAGCCACTTGAAGCATTACTAACTTTTATTTTTGTAATAATCCGTATTCATTGAATATCTTCCACTTGGATTTGATGTAAGATTAGTTAATTTTCCTAATGTTTGATATCAATGAGAGGTATTACTATTCTTAATTTGGAAGGAGTCAATATCACACATATTCATGATTTATATCCTCGCTAGTGTGTATATTTACAGTATTTCAAATCCTTGAAGCTACCTCAGTGCACGATATGTTAATCACAAAGTTGACATTCTCTGTCAGAGACTTGTCAATCCTATTGTAAATTAGTGATTACTCACATTTATTTGGTAGTTATTTCAACTATAGAAAGGTATTTCATATCTCAATTATGTGAGATAGAATTAATTTCATCCTCATTTCCATTCAAATAAATATATCTATTTCAACTGACTTCGTCATTAATATTCTTCAATTATTATATATGTTTTTGCAATTGTGATTCTTTTCATACTTAAGATATATTCTTCAAAGGATGGTAGGAAAATCTGCTCTGATACTAATTGTAATGACCCCTAATAGGCTTCTCTTAATTTCTATCAGATTCAATGATAATATCTTTGATCTTCACCTTATATCGATGAGATAGATAGCCAACAAAGCAAATTCTTAAAATTATAGATGAAGAATAAGTCCACTTTTTATGATGCTAAGAATATATAATCAATTCTCATTATATATCTTCGAAAATGGAAGAGTGCATGCTCTTATAGTGAAGAGATGTGTCTCTTACTTAATCACTTCTCTTTTGATTAACGCAAATGGGCTTGAATATTATTAATACTAATAGCAATTAGATATATTATATTCGTTGATTCTCTAATATGTATATTATTATGTTATAATCTAATTATAGTGTGTAAATCTATATTTATATATGTTAGTATATTTTAATATTATTATAATTTGTATTTAAACATAATAAATTATTTATTCAATATTTATTTCTAATATTATTATATTTTAATAATTATTTAATATTAAATCTTATTTTAGTGGGGATATCACACACCCAGGGTTTCAAATTTTAAATATTAAAAGGTTTCATGAAATATTTTAACGTTGGCTATATCTTTTTTATCCTAAGTCTATGCAGTCTCTTATGTTATGCCTTTCAAATATTTTGAGTTGCAACTGTATGGAATCACCCTTGGTTGACACAATCATAGTGGATTAAGTGTTAACTGGAGTTCAAGTGGCGAAGACATGATTATACTACATTCGCATCATTGTAGACTTAGTTGGCTCAACCAAGGTCAGGGTCCCAAAAGGGTGACTATGTGATGTTTCGTTGGGTCACAAGGTTAATATGGTGGACCATGGTTTAAGTTGCAACAGTGCAGTAAAGGAAAAACCTTTAGTGCTTCAAAGATGCATTTCACGCCGTTAGATCTTTTAGATCTACGGCCAATGCGCTATCGTAGCGGTTAAGGAGAAGACTACAGTTAGAGTTATGATCGAGCGATTCCCTTTGTTTTGTTCGATCACAAGGTTAAGAAATGAACCTTAGGTCAAGACGACGATGACATGAATGTAATTAAGTATCCCAGTCTTCACAGGGTCACAGCGGTTAGTGGGAAATATTGAGGATGAATCGCAAAGAAATTATAATGATTGTTCACTTGGTTACAAGAACTTCATGTTAAGTCAAGGTTCATCTCACGACAACACAAATGTCATGTTGGTAGTTCAAATCACAGTTCATCACACAGTCCTAGGCATATAATGTTAATCAACAGGAAAGATGGTGAAGCCATGATCGTATGACATGGTCAAAGCAAGAAGACTTTGTAGAGTGGTAGAATGATAAAAGATGATTGGTCCACATGGAAAAGCTTGAGGTTTGACTCCAGTTGACCAATGACACAACTTATTTGATGTACTAATGGCAAAGGAAGCAACTCTTTGATGGTAAATCTACTCTTTTTGATCTCTTGCAACCACTTTCATCATTCCCCATGTCTGATAAATGAAGAAAGACACTCCATCGCTGCTTGTTGGTCCATCTAATCGGTCGTAATGTCTATGGCTGCCATTTCCATCTTCTTGGGGCTTTTTTTGGTGAAGAAGTGATTTTCCCATGTCTGAATGCGTGCCATGATAAGATCTTTCCCAAATTTACAGTAACTATTCTTTGTAATCTTGAATACAGTTGTTGAGCTCTATCTTAGGGTAGAAGCTATCTAAGTTATGCTAGTACTATAAAAGTAGATTTTGTAATCTTTTGAAGGGTCAGAGGTTATTTGTTTCTCTAGTATTGCTCTGGCATATTACTGTAAATTCCCTTTGCCTCTGAACTATATGACACTCTGTCTTATCTCTTTCATCCATTGGTGTATTTCGCAAGCTTTATTTGCCTCTCTTCAATGTATTTTGGATATCTATAACCTACGTGACTGTATCTCTTTTGGCTTGTGAATAATATATCTTTGGATTGTTATGATAGTTGTACTATGCATGTATGGGAAGAGATTGGTCTGAACACTCTATTTGGTGCATTACCTCCGTAGAATAGATTATGTAGCTTGCTTTATGCATTCCTTCTCCCTTTTCCTCTTCAAGTGTAGTCTAGGTGCATTTTGATAGCAAAGGAAGTTGACCTTCTTTGGAGACTCAACCTCATTGTTCAAGTCCCACAACTTGGAGATTGTTTCCATGTTTCACAAGGTTGTCCTTAGGTAAAAACTTTGGACAAGGGTGCAAACTTTTTTGACAACAAGTACTACACTAAAAAATATTTTAATTATGTAATTTTAACATAGTTAGATTAGTTCCAACTATTTTAAATCATTGATTTTAAACCATACAAATAACTAATTTAAAACAATTCAATAAACATAATATAAAACAACTTAAATCATCTAAATTTATCACAATTAAACTAACTATATTTTAGGCAATTCAATTTCACTATACCTAAATCTATTTACTAAACCCGATATATATATATAATATTCCATATGATATTTTTCTCATGTATGCTCATGCTCATGTTTATGATTGCTCAATTTTTGTTTTCATGTTTATGGATCTCTCTTATAGATGTTTTAGGTCTCATGTTTATGATTTGGACTCATGTTTTAAACTTGGATAGATAAGAGTTGACGATTAGATTAACCCCTTGTGATGACAGGTATAGAAGAAGCAAGAAAGCAGATGTGATCGACAAGGAACAAAAGACATGATCGAAATAAAGGGTGAGAAGAAATGAACATAGTTAGTTGACATGCCCATGAAAGATGAAGAGAGATCTCTCTCTATATGCAAAACACAAGACTAAGCTAGAATAATCCAACAATGCAAGCTGGTTTACTTGCAAGGGGCACATAACATTTAGACTCTAAATTCATCATTGAGCATTATTTGGGACATCAAAAGATCATACAATTATCACTAGTATAACTATGAGGATATGAATATGATCTATGTTGAATATGTATGTGGGAATCCAAACTAAGCATCAAAGACATGTAGCTCAAGATGACAAATGTAGTTGGATTCCCTAAGTTTAGTATAGCAAGATTACAACTGTATCAAGGCATAAGCGCTAGGATAATCCCCAAGTGTGGTATTGCAAAAACAAACAAGGATGATACATTGTAGGGCCAAAGTGTCAAGTACGAAAAGAAAACTAAGGCTCTCAACACCTTAGACTAACAAATTTTACTTACAAGAAGAAAATAAGTAAAAACATGCCTCGTGCCCCCGGTCTTCTAGTCCATGACATCCTCAAAAGACTATTAGGAAGGGAGCACTTAGCAAAGAAATCATCATAGAAAAGACACAAAGAAGATAAAGTTCATCATGTCTTAACAAGTTTAATGTTTTAGTGCGTGTGTGTAAGTCACATGGTCATTTCTCTAGGACTCACATCTGATAGTGAGAAATATCATAGCATCTTATATTGTAGGTAAGATATCCAAAAAGTGTTGAGAAACACTCAATGTCAAGGGGAAAGTGTTGAGAAAAGCTATTTTAGATAAGTTGCCAGAGAAAACCCTAACACACAAGATGGCCTAATAAGCTAAGTAATTGTGCCCCCTAGATGAGGACAAGAGTTGATTCCAAGCTAGGAAAAGTATTGTGAAATGAGTGTGAAGTGAGACTAATAGAAATAGGTACGAGGATCTTAAGTAACATCTATTTCTAGGTTTTCACCACTTGGCAGATTTTTTAAGGATTTTTTGTATTTTTTGAACTTTTTAATTTTTTTGATGATGTATCAAAGTGCCTATTGCTAAGTTTTCACTAAGATGAACATTTTTTTTCAAGACATTTTCAAATTTTAAGGATTTTTTCAGCATCATATATGATTTTTTAAATTTGTTTTAGGATCATAAGATAATGTATAAATAGTTGAGCCATGGGAGCCTTAAGCATAGAAATTCTTCAGGTGTAAGAAATTGACAGGCTCAGAGAGTTGTTCTCCCTGAGTAGTAGAAAGTTGATAGGCCCAGGATTTGATTGCTCTGTGATGATGTAAGGACCCAACCAATTAGGCTCAAATTTTCCTTTTCGTTCTCTATTATATTGATTATTAGGATTTTCTCAAAGAAAAAGTTCACCCACTTGGAACTCACAAGGATTGACTTTTTTGTTATAGCTAGTGGACAACTTCTTTTGATAGGTGCTCATGTGATCAAAAGCAGCCTTGCGATGCTCATCAAGGGCTTCTAGCTCATGAATCCTCATAGCTCTATGGTCCTCATAAGTAATTAAACCATGTAGAGAGACTCACAAAGATAGAATATTGACCTCTAGAGGGAGGACAACTTTAGAACCATAGCCTGGTGAAAAAGGTGTAGCCCCTGTAGGAGTGTGTATAACTGTAGTCTTGTAAGATCATATTGCTGGATTGATTTGTAGATGCCAATCCCTACCTAATTTGTGAACTGTTCTATGTAGAATTTTTTAGTAGTGTCTTGTTTGAGGCCTCATATTGGCCATTCCCTTGAGCATACTATATAGAGGACCAATGTTGTTTAATTTTTAATTTCTCCTAGAGTTGCTTGAGGTCATTATTCTTGAGCTATCCTCCATTATTAGTGACAATAGAGGATGGGATACCATAGTGACAGATGATGTGGTTGAGTACAAGGCAACACATTTTCCTATAGTAGTAGATAATGGAACAACTTTAACCCATTTTGTGAAGTACTAAGTCACTATAATGATAAACTTGTGTCCACTGGATGATCTTGAGTGAATATTGTCAACCAAATCAAAGGCCCATTGCTAAAAAGGCCAATATGTGATAGAAGGGATAAGTTCACTCTGAAGAGCATGAATCAAGTTGCCATGCAACTAGCACTTCTTACATGATTTGGCATAACAAATAGCATCAACCTGCATAGTCGACCAATAGTAACCAACCCTAAGTAGTTTTCAAGCAAGTGCAAGACCATTAGAGTGTACCCTATAAATGTCATTTTGGACTTTGGATAATTTCTATTCAAACTCTTCTATCTCTAGACAACTAAGAAGTGTTCCATCTAGACCCTTCCTATACATGTCACCAGAGACAAGGGCATAATGTGAGGCATTGTGAAGGAGTTTGCATTTTTGGTTACACGTGAGGTTTTTAGGGATGATTTGATCACACAGGTAGGAAAAGATGGTGGAATAAAGAGAGGAGTCATGGCTGATGAGAGAACATATTACATGGTTGTCAAGGGAGTCATAGGCAGGGTGTTGTAATTCTTTCACTAGGAACTCAATGCGAGACTCGTGTTCTTGCAATTGCAGAATAGATGCTAAAGTGACCATATATATGCAACCTTTTTTACAGTCCTAGGAATCTCTTGAAATGTCACAAATGTGAAATAATTCCTTAGGGTATCAATTAGCTTCTTATAAGGTGCTAGCTCGTCATCCTTAGTTTAGTGATCATTATTGACTTGATTGATGACAAGTTAGGAGTCTCCATAGATGTGTGATTTCGCGATTCTCCATTCAAGATCCATTTTAATGCCAATAGTCAAAGCATCATACTCAACCATGTTATTAGTGCATGGAAACAATAGTTTGTAAGACTTTGGAATTGTGTATCTATGAGGTGTAACAAAAAGAATCCCAGCGCCATCTCCATTTTGAGTGTATGAGCCATCAAAGAACATCTTCCATGTTCTCTCAGTGACATACATGATAAAGAATCTACATTGAAGTATTATCTATAATTGGGAATTCAACCAATTGATCAACAATTTCTTGTCCTTCAATAGATTTATGTTTAACATATTGAATGTCAAATTTAGAAAGAATCATCATCCATTTGGCAAGTCAACTTGTAAGTGCAACTTTACTTAAAAGGTACTTTAAAGGATCTATTTTAGCAACCATCTACGTACTATGTGCAAGCATATAATGTCTAAGTTTTTGGGATGCAAACACCACTACTAGGAAAGCCTTTTGAATGCTGTTGTAATTGTGCTCATAAGCTACCAAGGTGTACTTGATGTAATAAATGACTCTTTCTTCTCCATTTTCATCTTGTTGTGTCAACAAAGCTCCTAATTAAATTGTTGTAGCTAAGATATAGAGGATCAAAGGTTTCCCCTAAATCAGAGGCATGAGAATATGAGGTTTTGCAAGATATTCCTTGATTTGAGTCAAAATTTTCCCACATTCTTCATTCCATGTACACGCAACACCCTTATGTATATTCTTGTTGAAGGGTTGTGACCTATCAGCCATTTGAGAGATGAACCTCCAGATTGACTGAAGGCATCCTTGTAGACTCCTTAGTTGACTAATGCTTCTAGAAGGTGGCATATCCATGATAGCTTGAACCTTTTCAAGGTCTACCTCTATGTCCTTAGCTGAGATGATATACCCTAGAAACTCTCCAGATGTGACACCAAAAACACATTTCTTTGGATTTAGCCTAAGTTGGAATTGTTCCATACGATCCAGTATTAAACTCAAATCTAAAAGGTCAGTGCTTCATTTTATGAATTTGTTCAAAGTATCAACAACATAATCTTCTATGTTTTTGTGCATCATGTCATGAAAGATAGTGGTAATGGCCATTTGGTTGGTGGCACCAACATTCTTAAGCCCAAATGGCATTACATGCTAGTAGAGGGTTCCCCATGCACAAGTGAAAGTTGTTTTCTCCTGGTCTTCTAGAGCAATCTTAATTTGATTGTACCTGGAGAAACTATCCATCTGGGAATAAATTTCATAACTCACATTCATGTCCACTATCATGTCAATGTTAGGTAATGGAAAGTCATCCTTTGGGCAAGCCTTATTAAGATCCCTAAAATTAGTACATAGATAGATGCATTTGTCATTTTTTGACACAAACACAATATTGGAGATCCATTTCGTATAGTCAATAGCTTGGATAAATTTTGCACTTAATATTTTTTCAAGCTTAACTTTTACTAACAATGCCATATGAGGGTCCATTTTTCTTAGTTTTTTCTTGACTAGTTTAATGCCAAGAGTTATGGAGAGATGGCACATTATTAGTTTTGTATCTAGACTAGGCATATCAACATAAGTCCATGTGAAATTAATTTTCTTCTTCTTAAATAACTCTATAAATTGTTCTTTTTCTTTTATTGATAGGGATTGAGCCACATGTATGATTTTAGGAGATTCCTCAGTACCTATATTAATTGGCTGCATTTTTTTGATCAAAATTGATGATCTATCTTGGAAATATCTTGGGAGATTGCCAAGCACCTCATCCTTGGGTGCCTCAAAGAGGTTTTCACCCTTTGGTACATTTTTATTTTTACCATTTTAAGGTTTAGATACCACCACAAAGTGATTTTCACCATCTGAACACTTGTTTTTCTATTTTTATTTTTATTTTGTGATTGTGGTACTTGATATATGTCTCTGTCATATTGGTCACTGGTTTGCTAGTGGAAGACACCACAATTTTAATAGTGTTTAAGTAGCAGGAAGTTTCATAGTCATTTTGGAAAGATGGTAGCTCATGTCTTTGATGTTGAATATACCAATCTATGAGATCGGGGTGTATGAGTTAGAGGGAAGTAGAAGCTTCAAGATTGTTGACATGGAAGGAATTATCTCTCCTGACAAGAGAAGTTGAGCCTATAGAGAAATATCCAACATGACCTAAATCAAGAGGAGGCCTAGAGAAATCAGCCTGATCTACTAAAGAAAATTGTGAGCCAAACACGTTAGACCCTAGACTAGATTTGTCAACTACATTGGGTTGGGTGACATAGGCATGTATGAAATCCACTCCTAATTCACATGAGGCATCTGAAAGAGACTCATATTCATATTCACTAGAATATATACTTTGATTTTAGACTAGCAGATGAGAAATACTTTCTCTTCTTCTGTTAGGATCTTCATTATCAGATTTATTAGAATCATGTTGTCTAGATGTATAATCTTTAACATCACTATTGGTGATCATTGGATCTTCTCCTCAAAGGAGGAAAGTAGGAGGCATGAAGTCTTCTTCTTGTGTAGTGGAAGTAGTAAGGGCTAGATCATCATCCTTTGATTCACTAGTCATGGGGGCTCTTCTATCAAACCTTGGTAATTCATCCTCTACCCCAAAGCCTAGACCAACAATATCTCTATTTTTTTGTCCATTGGTATGACTTAGGGGTTCTACAGGATCTTTTTTGTCACCATTTAGGAAACCTTGGCCATGATCACCCATTTTTAAAAGAATTTATAGCCTTTGCCATAGCATTTGGGAGAAATAGGAGTAGTGATAGTAACTTCCTCAACATCTTCTTGTTCCCTATAAATCCAGTCCCTTATGGCTTGGTCTTCTTTTCTGCTTCTAAAGGAATGGTTGATTGGACACAGGTCCAAAAGATAGTCATGGTGAAAGCTAAGGGATTCATTTTTTCAGAAAGTTTCCCATAAGATTTTGGAGAAATTGACAATGCAACAATTGAATCAAGAGTGTATTCTGCAATAACAAGGTTCACCATTTTTAGTTTTTTTTCACATGCCTTAAGGGACAATTTGAGCTCACAAGAAGAGTGATTGGGTGGGACTAGCATTTCAACAACAGTGAGCATGTTAACAGACATGGAATTATCCCTTGGAATAATGGTCTCTGCACCATTGAATGAAAATTTAATACAATGATGATATGTTGATGCCACAACTTGCATATCATGGATTCATGGTCTTCCTAGCAACAAATTATATGCAAGTAGGATGTCTAGGACTTGAAAGACCACATCTTTCTCTATGGAACCCACATGGATAGGAAGCACAATTAGGGCTTTAGAAGTCTGTTCAACTTTTTCATATGCCTTGATGGTGATTTTCCATCTAGGATCAATAGAAAATTTAGATATTTTGAGCTATTGGATGAGATTGAAGGCTAATATTTAACCCAACACCATTGTCTATCAGGACTTGGTGAACTTGAGTACAAAAGATTTGGACTTCGATGTGGAGGGCTAGGTTGTGGGGGTGAATAAGGGACTTGTCATTTTCTTTAGAGAATGTGAGATAATGAGGTGAAGAAATATGGTTGACCATAGCTTGGAATTGCTTGGCACCAATATCTATGGGAACATTGGCTATGTGTAAATATTTTTCAAGAATCTCCTTGTGCAAAGAAGATAATTCTAGTAATTCAAAGATGGAAATGTAAGTAGGGGTTCATTGTAACTAATTGACAAGATCGTAGCTAGATATGGCTAGAGCAGCCACCTATTTGGAGGAAGAGACATTCTTAGGATATTTTGCTACTTTAAGGACAACCTTTGATTTCCCCTTAGTGACAACGTTGATTGTCTCACCATGAGAAGAGGAAGATTCTTCCACCTTAAGAGTTACCTTAGGCCTAGTGTCTCTATAATTTTGCTAAGCATTGCATATTTTCAAGACTACCTTAGATTTATCATCAATAGTATCATAATTGAGTTCCTTATCAAATTTAGGATCCATCATGAAGATATGTTCAATGGGCTCCAACACGTTGATGACATTGTATGTATAAGTGTAAGTGCAATTGATCTTAGCATCATAATTTCCCTTGTTAGCATGAGACAATTCCCCTTTTTTGTATTCAGATAATGGTTTCTTAAAGGCTTTGTGATCAAAATTCTTAACCAAGCCATTTGTAGCAAACTTGCCTCCACCAATTAGGTCTTGGATAACATCCTTAAGTTTGAAACAATTTTCAATGTTATGTCCCTTACTCCTATGATAGTTACAAAAGTGGTCATCCCTCCACTAAGTTGGCTTGATGGGTGGGTCATAGGGTCAGGAGTTATTAGGTAGTGTGATATGCTTATTGGCAAGAAAGGTATTTATAACCCACTCATATAATTCTATCATTGGTGTGTAAACATGTTTTGGTTTGGAAGACTTCTTGGTTTTGTGAAAGGGTTAAGATTTTGAAGTCTCTTATTGTTTGGTGGCATAAATGGTATTAGAGATGTTGAAGGCTGATTCCTTAGGCTTAGGAGCATCCACTACTCCATTATTGATGACATATTTGTGTTGGAAATATAAGAGGAGTAAGTGAGAGGGGAGGGGTGAATCAATTACCAATAAAATAAATAATAGGTTTGAAAATAGTAAGGGAAATGAACATGTCTCAAATAGTTAGACAAGAGAAAAAGAAATCTTTCCAACCAAGCAATTGGGATATCAAAAGAAAAGTCCTATGAATGTTAACAACATGTTTTATGTTTGAGAATGTTTACACAAATATTTTCACATTTGAAGACACATTCCAAGAAAAAATGCCTAAGGTCACGGTTCATTACCCAACACCTTGGCCCATGCTTGATGCCCCTTTGTCTCACACAAAGTGGTTACCCATGATAGCTATTGGCTTTGTCATGGAGGTGCCATTGGTATAACCAAGGGGACACAAATGGTGAGTGTACATTCTTGGGGTAATCTAGGTAGTCCACTAGGACCAATCCTTGCACCAAGTTGTTAAGTGGATAAATAAGGTAACTTCTATCCTATGGTGTTTAGAAAAGGATTCTATTCATAGCACTCCTCTTGTTACCAATATGAGATACCTTACCTTGTGGAAAGTAATGGACCTCATGGCCACAATAGTACCTTAAGCATTTCGACCTAGTGATTTCCTCATGGTTACAATCCCATAAGTACCTTCACTAAATGAAGACACGTACTATGTCTACCAAGGTTTTGTGTCCTTGATAGCCTTGAGTTTATAGTGGGTTGGAAGAGCCAGGTTGGCTTGTCCCCACTTGGGTTGTTCATCTTGATCTCTCAAGAGTAGTCCCACTAAAGATAATATCTCTCAAGCAAAAAAATGGATCCACCTTTGGAGGTCAAGATTTTTGATTCACCTCAAAGGTGAAGAAAATACTCTCCCACTAGTAAATTAGGCTTCAATTTTTGACCATAAATGAATTTGTTTAGGTTTGGTCAGATTTTAGAGGAAAAAAATTCTTTTTTCTGAAACTTATGCTTGTGTTGGTCAAAATTTTGACCAACACGGGGGCATATGTTTTAAATTGCGCTATTTTCCTAGCTATAATTTATTGATTTGGTATGAAAGATTGTTCTAGTCAAATCCCAAAAACCCTTCACTCCATTCTGTAAACTCAACTTAATTCTCACATGTATATTCTGCGACTAGGACATTGGCTTGATAAACAACAACTATAATGACATAATTCAGAGCACCTTGGCCTTGTGGGTTTTTCTGTAAGCTTTTTGAGTTCTGTTTTAATATTAATAATATTTTTACCTTTTTTGTAATGAGAAAGAAGGGGAAAATAATATTAGCTGAGGGTTTTGAATTATTTGATGTTATTGTAGGGTTTGAGTTGCAGTTTTAGGGTTTCACGAGATGGTGATTTCTTTCATTTTCCTTGTTTCTTGTTGTTAGTTGGGGTTTTGTAGGGTCATGGAGAATTTGCTGACAGTTGGTTGCATTGTGGAAGTTTTGAAGAAAAATATAGGCGGTGTTTGGTGTATCTATGAGATTACCCATAAAGAGGGGGGTGTAGAGAAGTGGAGAGTTGGCTATTGTGCAAGAGAAAGGTTATAATAACAACAAATTCATAGGCTGCATCATTGGCATCAATGTGCCTAAAGTGAAGACTAGGGATAAAATATTTTTGTCTTTTATTTGATCAATAAGAAGATTCTAAGGTTTGGGACGACTGCTAGTGTTGTGGTAGCTGAATTGTTGTAGTTGGTTCAGTTATTTTTAGAATTCCATTACTACTTCGTGAAGCTTATTTCTTCTTGTCTTCTATTTAGCCCTCGAGCTCCCCATTATTTGAGTAGGCTTGAGCTAGTCTTATGGATCACCATTTATATTGGCTGACATCCCCTACTATTTTATGGCTATTGCCACTGGAGTTCTCACTATGCTTTCTCTCTACTAGAGCTAGAAAGCATGCTCAAGCATTAGTTTAACTACTCACATTGTCCATTGACTAGTTGAACTCTAGGGTAGGTCGAAAACACATCAATTTGCCCTTATTCAATTCCTTGATTTTTTTTAACACTATTACTTGGTCTGCAACACACTAATTTCATTTTAACACTGTGTTTTAACAACTAGAGCACACGTTGAGGGTTTTCATTCAAACCTTATACGAATTTTTTTGCATAATTTAAAGGTATGAAATAACTAAATGCATGTATTGAGTTGATCAATTTTCAGATTAATCTGTGTTCTATGTTTAAACCCATGATAGAATGAGCATGTATATAATATTGAACCTCTTCTTGTGTTATTAACCCTTTCTTTTGTCATTTAGAAAGGAGTGAACATTTTGATCTTGTGTGCATTCGTGTATGTATTTGTGCAGATATCATTTGTCTATTTTGTCCAATTTTGTACTCTATTCATCTATCCATGGATTTTGTCATTGTTCAAATATAATTTTATTCATAATTATAATTTGAGTATATATTAAATGTCCTTTGTCACCCATGTAATAACATTCTGAAAGTTTTAATAGTTCTAATAATATCTGCCATATCCATCCCTTGAAGAAATGAAAGGTAAAAACTTAATAATTACCAAGCTCAGTCCTTAGAAGGATCATAAAATTAATTTTATTAAGGCATTATTCTTTGATAGATAGTTGTTGGTGAATAAGAATAAAGAATTTGCAATTCTAATAATTTACTCAAGTAAATCTCTCTTCAAAAGGATTGTGGCTATAAATATATTCCTACTCCAAGCTTTTCCCTAAATTTCCTTTCCTTATGTTTCCTTTTTAGAAGTTAAGAAGATGTATAGAAGAGGGTCTGTTTTAAAGTTAGGGAACTTAGAGTGCTTAGGGGTCTTCTCTCTAATGGCCCAATATGCTATGTATGTTGTACTTTTTTCTTGGTTGGACTTGGGTTTCCCATTTCCCTCTTCACTTTCTATGAATATATGTGTTCATGACAATGGTTGTACATGGAAGATGCTAGAATATGTAGGTTTCAAAACATCCTAGTCTTATTTTGTGTTATTGCTCACATTGGACCTATTTTGGTGGTCCTTTATGATTTGATTGTAAGACTTCTACTATGAATGTATATTCTACCAATAGTAGACGGTATAGAGGTGGTCCAAAATGCTATACATTTGTGGCAATTTCTACTTGGATGGTCTTGGATTCTAGTTTTTTATCTTCCCTTTCTAATAACATAGTTGTTCACAGTCATTTTAATTGTAAAACATTGGAGGAAGTGTTTCAAATTACCTTGGTCTTCATTAGTCTATTTTATGTTTAAGTACTTATCATATACTTCATTAGTGTTCTTTTTGTAAAGGTTTAGAAGTTCCCTTCCACATATCACATCCTTATTTGAGTTTTTCTCTCATATAAAGAATTTTTCCAAGAATATGGTTTTTGGTTTTCCTAAACCCCTCAATTTTGGCTAGGTGCTTCTTTGTTTGGTTTAGACTCTTCTTCTTACTAGTTTTTGGCACTAAGAGAAAGGAAACCACATATTTTAGGATGCTACAATGATGGCTAATCCATGCCAAACAAGTGATTTTTTGGTATATAGATCTTGTAGAACACAATGGTTATATTGGGTTGATTCACAACACATTTTTCTTCATGATGCACCTATTTGAAGATCACCTATGTGCATTATATGTTTCATATAATGGTCACATTTGGAGCCAACCTAATTAATGCATTGAGATTTTGTCGAGGATATAATTAGGATAAATTATTTGTGAAAAAGTGTGTTCTATAAGTGTTATATCTTTAAGTATGAAGTCTATAAAATAAGCCAGATGTATCAATCACTGCAATTCATAATCTTATTGTTCATTAAAAACCTCATGCATATTGTTGGTTGATAGTATATCACTTCAACACATACATATAACTTTGTATCATGCTCAACAAGTCCATCTAGGAACAATGTGCCTCCTTAAGTAGTGAGACTTAAAACAAATATTGGAATCCATATTTCATATAATTTAGTTAAATTTCGATGTTCTTTCCTTCATTGGGTTTTTGACATAATCTTTTTTTGTCTTCGTGTTGTAATCTATGGTACATGTTTATGTCTTTTTGTGGTAACCTATGGTACATGTTTTTCTTTCACACTCTTCAATCTATTATGGTTTGATGTTAAAATTACTTTATTATATGTTGATTTATAATACACTTGTTTCAAGTCCCAATTCATTTATCTTCATGATGCACCTATTTTAAGCCAACCTATGTCGTATTTCATTTTTCATCCAATGGTCACTTTTGAAGCCGACTTACTTGATTCATTGAGGTGAAAGGATGTAAACAAAAAGATAAATCATTTGTAAAGGAGTATGTTGTATAAGTGTTGGATATGTGAGTATGAAGTGTGTAAAATCAGTTCAATGAAGTACTTATGCAAAAAGGGACTGTTATAACTGCATAAGCCAGATGCATTTATAATTGCATTTCATTATCATGTTTTTCATTGTAAAATTCATGTGTCTTGCTATTTGATGGTACATTTCTTCAACAAATCTTGTGTAAGTTTTTTTTTTTTTTTTTTTATCTTGCTTAGAAAATCCATCAAAGAGAATTGTGGTTCCTAAGCTAAAGGTTCTTAAAACAAGTATTACAATATGCATAGTAAGAGTCAATGCATGCCATGGCCATTCTTGATTATATGAATCGCAGGATTGTACACCTTCTTTGCAACCAAATCAACTGATGAAAACCAATGGAATAAATGTTCTAACTAGTAGCAAACTATAAGATCCACGTGCTATGAAGATGCATGCCATTAAGGCTCATGGCTATTTGAAAAGGAAACTACTATAGGGCTCACTTGGATTAGTTAGATCATGGCCCTTGTCATACCACCTAAGATTTTCATAAGATAACATGTATGCATTTGAACTCCCAAAAGATTTTGGAGTATCATGTATCTGGTTGTGAGATAGAGCTATTAGATGACACTCTTGTTATGTTTATGGTTGTAAGATAGAACCATTTCCATGATGGAATTTATGTCTGAGGCTCTCACACCCAAAATATTTTGGCAAATCATGTTTACAATTGCAAGATAGAACCACTAGATGACACTTCAATTATAATATTGTTTCATCACACAATCACACATTTTGTTTGGAGTATCATGCTTATATTTTACTTTCAATTGGAAACCTCATGCTTACAATTGATTGTTAGCATTGAAAAATATATATTCTCTGGGATTGATTTCACATTGGCATTCTATTTTTAAATAAATTTTTCATTTAGCGATATCATATTTCCATAATTCATATCAATGAATTATTTTTTATAGGTTTAATTGTACAATGGTAATGCTTTAGATGACACTATATGATCCAAAATATGATAGTGTGCATTTTGACTAATGGTAATATTAAAGCTTATCATTTTTAATAGGACTTGAACTAAGCATTGTAATTGATTTTTTCCATTGACAAATATATTCTCTAGGATCACTTTGTCATAAGGCATTTTCTTGGCATCCCATTCTTATATAATATTGAAATATGACCGATAGTTTGGATAATAGTATTTGACATAGTTTGGCTAATAGTATTTGATAGTTTTCCAATTTAATTAGTAATTGAATTGACTATAGTGGTAGGTGAAACCCTACGAAACAATAGTTCTACAAAGAAACTAGCAATGGAGTCAACTATGAAATAAGGATGCTAAGATGGCATGCCTAGACTACACATGATCTTATATAGGATAGTTATATTATGGGTTGTGCCATAGTCATTAAGAAATCCAATTGCAAACTTTAGCTTTATGCACTAGAGTTCTAGAATGGTTTCAAAGCATCACGTAGTGTGCCACAATAGAGAATTATTAAGGTATGAAGTATATCATGTTGTTGCTTACTCAAGTTTGTCTCTCATGTTTTGATCCCGAACAATTAGAAATTACAAGTGATTTGATTATTTTTCTCTCATTATATTATGTAAGTCATCTGGAGTCTACACTATGTGACAATCTATTTGGTTTATAGCCACCAAATTTTAATTCAATTAACTATTTTAAGGGCCATATTTTTTAGTGCTCATGAAAATAAGAACCATAGTATGTAATCTAGGTTATTGAATGGAGTCTATAAAGATTAATTTTTAGATATTTTAATATACATTGGGTCTCTCTGTTGAAGTATCATGTCCACTAATTCGTAGATATAATCTATGTATAAAAAGACACATTCCTTCACTATGATAGCCAAAAAGAAACTAAAATTTGCCTCTCAAACCCTGGTCATAGAATATAATGTTTTTTTTACTCAAATTCTGCTTTTGACAAATACAATCAACATTTTTGAAGTTTATTTGTGACAAAATAAGACCTACAATTTATAATATATAACAATATTCAACTATGCGTAACAAAACTGAAAACTACTAGATTCTATGCCTAGCCATATACCAAAGGAACTAGAGACATTAACATACCTACTTTGCTGTGGTGTACCCATTATCAAACTAATAACATCCAAACAATAAAGTAATTTTGTGGACAAGGAGTGGTAGTCCTTGACACCAATATCACATTGACAGTTAAAATTAGATGCACATATGTATTAGTAGAAGAATAAGATGTTTGGAAAACCATGAAGTCTTATGAATAAGATGGTTATCCTAGTTGCATTAGAGGAATAAGGATTAGTCCATATTTGCATCAGAGGAATAAGGATTAGTCCAATATTTTGATGACTTTGCCAAGAAAGTGGGCAACATGTCAATCATATCAAGTATGTATCTTTATTGTCATTGACATGTTGAAGACATCATCATAAATTTTATAGACTACAATTGTGTAGATCAATTGATCAAAAATTGCAAAGGATAGTCAAAATCAACGCATATTGATGATTCATCCAAATCCTACTAAGACTGATCATATAATTAATAGTGTGAGGAAGCTAACCAACAGAGAAGGTCACTGAGCATTGAAAAGAAGATATTGATAAGATTACATTGATCAATATCAATTGAAGATATCAATCAGATACTTGTTCGAAATAAATGCATTGCAGAATAGTGAGCAAGATTAGAACCTCAGTCGAGACAAGTGTCATAAATCACAAACAAGATTAAGGGAGTTGACAGAAGCATCAATGGTTGATAAGGAACAACAAACAATATTGAGGGTTGAAGAGTGAATGCAAATATCAATATATCTATTTAGTTCTATAATAACTAAATAATCACAGAGCAAGAGAAAGAATAATAGATCGACTAAGAAGAGGATCCATGTTCGCCATCAAAGAAAAAAATTAATGGAGAACATTTCCAAGAATCAATGATGGCCATTGGAAACTAGTATTGGCTAAGGAATGAACCAATCACATTAGAGGCTAATGTTTTTGAATATTAATGATTGAATAAAATCCATAATCAATATCATAAATAGTGATCGATAAAGATAAAAAAGACTACCTTATCCATAATATGATAGTTTATGTTAATGATAGCATTGAGTTGTTAACAAATTGATGTCATTATGAAAAGACAAAATGTTAATCCATTATTGGCAATTACTAATCTTGAATAGGTACCTTGATGATTGTAATCAAGCCCAATCTAGATTAAGACAATGAATTATGATATGTTTTGATAAGTAATTAATAATGGAAGGAGGCAATTACAAGGTTGTGTTACAATTAGCTATTATGAAGAGTGACATTACAAAGATATGGGGAGTATTCTTTATCCTACGTGACTTCTCACACCAAGCACATGGTATAAAAGGACATTCATTATCATTTATTTGAACATCAATTTGAAATAAACATGTTATGTTGAACGACTGCCTTTGGCATTATTGGTTGTACACATTTAAAGAAAGATCAAACATAACACCCTTGTTGCAAGAATTATTCGATCATATAAGACATAGTAGCATTTCCAAAATTTCATAAGCTTATTAGCAAATTAAAAACATCAAATCTCAATTTAAGCAATAATTAGATTTGATTGCAAGCATTGAAGGATTATATTAGAAACAACATTAATACAATTGTATCGCCATTAGCAATAAATAAGGATTAGATATTGCATGTTATCAAAGTCATACTAGTGATAGCAATTTGCATTGGTAGAAGCAATACCATTACATCTCCATTGCATATAGTTTATATTGACATAATTGACATAGCAAGGATCATTCCACTAAGTGCAAGAAGTATCAATTCTTTTTAACATATATATAATTGTATATATCAAAGATAGCAAGTGAAATATTCATTGTTATTTTCCACACAATTATATTCATAGCATCCATTACATAACTTAATTGCAAACTCAAATATTCTAAGTTTAGGGGTTGCAGTAATTGTCTTATAATGAAATTAAATAGGGATTGCAATAATTATCTTATAATGAAATTAAATTTGCTAATCAATTATTGTTGACATAAATGCAATTAAAATGTTGAAATCACTTATAGAATATACTATGGTAAATGTTGTCTAATGACCCATAGCCATTTCTATCCTGGCTTTGATAGTGCTTATTTGGACCACCTTCATACCAGATATTGATCTTAGTTTGGGCATGGCCATGGCCATGGTATACCTTGGGTACATCCCTGAGCCTGTGAATATGTCCTAAATGTCTCAATTCTTATTAAGAGTGCAAAGGGATAGTAGAAATAAATAATTATGATTAAATTAACATACTTTTAATTAAAAATTCTTAAGAAGTGAAGACACAAGCTGATATATAGGCTTAATCTTAATTGAAATCATAGTATTTGAAAACATGTGATAAAATAGTAAGCTAAGTATACAACAATATCAGAAACAAACATATACCAAAAAATAATAGTCATTTCAGCCTTAATGGTTTAATAATTTAATGAATACACTGTTCCTAATATATGTTTCTTTTTCAATAGTAATATGAACCCAAAGTAGAAGTCCCTAACTATCATCAATCCTTTTACATAATATTACCTAAGGTGCTAGGATGCATAACCAATATCTTCACTCTTATAGGCCAATCAATTGCCATATCAATCCCTTAAAGACTAGATCAAACCATAGTCACAAATCAAGCTCATAAAGTATATGAATGAAATAAAAACCATAGTAACCAAAAGGAAATTAAACAATATCTTCACCATATAGTGTACATGGTTTTTAGCATGTAGGATGATGCCATAAATGCTGAATGAATCATATAATCCAAAGTCATAGTGAGCCTTTTTAGTGGTTGTTCGTGTACCATGGTTGATGGGAATGATCCACATTGAAAAAATCTTGTTGTTGCCTAGATGTCAATGCTGTTGCATAATCATTCACACCAAGATCTGGATTTCTTCCTTGAGAAGTTGGAAAAGAGGGTCACTATTTCTCAAACGTTGATACTGCAACATATCCATTGACACAAAGATCAAGGCTTCCTCCTTATGAAGTTAAAAAATAGGGTCGCTATTGCTCAGATGCTGGTATTGTTGCAAATCCATTCACATGAAAATCTAGATTTCTTCCTTGTGAAGTTGGAAAAGAAAGTTGTTGTTGCTCAGATGCTGATACTGTTGCATACTCATTCATATGAAGATATGGATTTCCTCCTTGTGTTGTTGGAAAAGAGGATTGTTGTTTCTCATAAGCATATCAGTTTACAACAAGATCTTGATTTCCTCCTTGAGGAGTTGGAAAAGTTCCTTGTGTTGTTAGAAAAGAGGATTGTTGTTGCTCATATGCATACCCGTTCACAATAGGATCTTGATTTCCTATTTTTGAGTAGTTGGAAAAGTTCCTTGTGATGTTAGAAAAGAGGATTCCCATTGCTCATATGCATATCTTTTCACAATAGGATCTTGATTTCCTCTTTGAGTACTTGGAAAAGTGGACTCTCTTATTTATGAATGGCTATTCCAAGAATTGTTGCAAAGAGATGATCCTATTTGTAAATTGTTGTTCCCATGGTAAGGAAGGGATGGATATGTCTCAATCTTTTGATAATTAGAGTGAGATAGATATTCTTGTTGTTGTTGGTTCAGAAATGATGTAGGTCCTCCATTCTAGTTTGAATCTAATGTGGGTCCAACACCACCCACATTCTAGTTTGAATAAGTTGACAGTGAAGATGGTCTACCAGCTTGAGCCAATGTATGGACCTGTGATGGTACTGTAGGTGTTGAATGCACTATGCACTGTTCATGTATTACCTAATTTACCTTAACAAGAAATATTATGGAACAAAATAGTTTTCTATTAGAATATTGCAAGTTTTTTGTAATTTTCCCTCTGTTGTGTGAAGTCTGGATGATTAAGATTTTTAGTTTGCAATTTTAAAAGGAAATATTATAGATATCTCTCAGTTTTGTAAGATTAAGATTTCTTGATTTCGACAGTGTAAGAAATTTCACCACTTTTAATTCATCCTCATTCCCAATTCAAGAAATATTCCATTATTTCAACATTATTTAAGATTTTTAAATTTAGGTTTGGACCATTAAAGATTTTAGTTGAATACTTTAGCTGCCAACTTCTTATTGCAAATATCTCTTACTTATCAACTGATCTAATACATTCACAGATTCAAGTTGGGCCCTTAATAGTGTATTGAAGCCATACTCTTGACTATGTGAGTGGCAACATCCATAGACTTCTTTGTCACCTATACCAATTCAATTGAAAATTTCAAATTAGAAATTATTGTGAAGGAAGGAACATTACAAGTATTAATAGAAGAGATGAAACAATGTGTGGATTGAATAAGCGAGACCCAAGGTTCATTGAATAGAAATCAAAAGGAGCGGAACAAAACATTGGATTGTGACAATGTGTTATTATTCTCAAAAAGAAAATCTAGGTTTGTTATTATTACAATATTATTCCCAAACTAATCCGTCATCAAGATCACACACCCAACACTTCAAACCAAGGTTGCACGAGGACAAGGCTACTTGGGTACTTGGTGCAAGAGCATTAAGAGATGCCATGAAGGCTTTGAACACATCAAGGAAAAGAAGGATTGATATTGGGTTTGGAGGACCTAAATATGAAATACTAAGGCCTATAGTGGCTATGGATTGTAATGAATTCAAGAATGTAATCAAATGTCCTAATGGTCCTAGTAAGGACCATAGGACCAAAAGTTGTCAAGTGGAACCTAAGATGCCAAATGTGATAAAATTGATGTAACAAGTCCTAAATAATAGAATAAGGTCAATTTTGACATAGGTAAAGGGGTAGGAGTCTAGGGGTTTACATTTTATAAGTTCACAAATTTGAAATTCAAATTCCCATTAGTTAGGTATTGGAGGGCATAAACAAATATATTGTTTTTCAAATTGTAATGATCACAACAAACTAGAATTAGCTAAGGAAGGTTGGAATAGGGTCTATAAATACTCTAAAATGTGTTTGATGCAAGAGAGAGATGGAGATCTAAAGAGTTGTATAGGAGATACAAAGTGAAGTCAATAATAAACAATTTTCTTGAAAATTTAAGTTTGTCACATGATTTATTGATTCATTTGAGTAATAAAACATTTGGATGTAGTTGTGAATTAATCTAAGATTTTAATGCCGACTTGAATGTTCTACTAAAAAAGTTCCATTAGAATTTCTATTTTGTGCTACTGACAGATTCATTTCATTCTACTGCTTTTTTTGATTCAGAACAGTTTTGATGGTAACTAGGGCCATTCTGTGAATGTTGTCTCTGTTTCACCTAGAATGGGCCATCTGTAACATAAATGAGATATTACTAACCTAATATATGTAGGAAGTGTGGTTTGACTGGTGTACACCAAGAGAATTGACAAGTAAAGCTAATGAATTTGAAGCCAAGTGGCCTTAATAAGGGGTTTGTTTCATGTTGGAAGATGTTAGTACATGTTGAATGAATGGTGAAAAACTTGATAGCAGATCAACTGGCATTTTTTATTGATGCAACTAATATTTTTCCACAAACATGTTAAGTATTTGCAAAAAACTTGGTGAGGTTTCAGGCATACTCTGTTACTGAAACAAATAAGTATGGCTAGAGGTAATCCCACCAAATAACAGGATCTGATAGTGCCAAATCAGCATGATATATTCTTTGCAATAATAGTACTAGGGAGACTTAATATATATGTGAAAGAAGTTATCCAACATACCACAAAATGGAAGATGAGCATTTTTTGAGAAATTCAGAATATTGGTAAAATTAAATCCTATTCATGTAAAAAATTTTGCACAGATAAATTTGTGGCAAATGCAAATGGTTGAGGAAGCATCCAGTTCAAGAGAACTCTAGACTTAGCAGAAATGATGGTGAATTGTCCCAACAATTTGAATATAGGCTCCGAAAAAATGTTTGGTATAAACAAGAGAACTGCAGTTGCTAAAAGTATCACAATAGATTGCTGTATGTAAATGCCAAGCATATTGAATTTTCTCATTCCAAAAGCTTGCCCACAAAATGTTCCTAGAGTAGTTCCTATTCCAAGCTAGACTCCCAGGATTGGTAAAACCATAGAAAATGAAATTTCTAATTACACTTAGTCTGCAGTCCTTAGGATAACAATCTTTAGCAACAATGATAACTTTCTTTTCTCCAGTCTCAAACTGTGAAAATTGTTGAAAATAACTGCGATAATAATCGTTCAATGATGCCCTTATTGAACAATTTTCAGAAGGTAATGTCCATTTTCCTAGAGCACACATAGATCACATCTAATTCATATTTCCTTTTATATCTTACTGAAGAGCACATATTTCCTCAAGAGAAACATTGCTATACATTATAATGTTTCGATCTTTTAGTCATCTTCATTAGTTGATGCATTAATCACATTAGTCATTGCTATTAGGATTAGTCAAGGCATGTTGCCAATAGCACCTAAGTATCTTTCACCTTGTGACATCTCTTTGAGGCATTTTGAAAATAATTAAGATACTTTGTCTATAACTCCACATTTTGCAGACATCTAGGCCTTCTAGAAATTATAGGATCATTTTAGTTACATTTGAAAACATTAATCAACAATTTCCATATGTGCAGATATAAACATTAACTACAACATGTCCAATTTATTTTTAGATATATTTTCCTATGAAGAAAGACCATGCCTGGCAATATGAAACTAGAACAAAATAATTAGACAATGGCTGCATTGTGGTCTTAGTTTCAAAGAAAACCTAATTTGTCCTTGCAAAAAGTGTAAGGGCTTAAAGAATCAAATAATTTTAATCACAATAGCCCAGAGTCATTGTAGGCAACATGGTCACATTGAAGGGGGTCACGATTTTCATCCATTTCTGAATGTGGATTTCCTACCAGAGGAACATGGAGGTGTGAATATCTAAGCTGAGGATAACACTCCCATGGAAGAAGATGATAATGTGCCAAAGGACATGATTGAAGAAGATGGTATTGGGGTAGGTGATGAAGAGGCTCACAATGATGGTACTATAAAATTTGATAATGATGATGAAGATGGTCTTGATATACCTTTACTTGAGAAGGCACACGAGCCCTTATACGAAGGCTCCCAAACAACTCTACTCTTTGCTATAGTGTTGTAGGTGAATTTAAAGGTTATGAATAGTATATCAGATGTAGCAATGTCACATATGCTAAGGTATTCCATTTTTTTCATCTTCAATATTAGCATACAATTACTATTCATTATATTAACAATGCATATTTGTTGTTGTAGGTTGATAGGTGAGTTTTTGTTACCACCATCAAATATTGTGCCTCATTCATACTGAGAATTATCTACCATTATGGATCAGATCAGAATGAAGTATCAGAAAATACATGCATGTCCCAATGATCACATTATATATCATAAACAACATGAATTTGCAATAGAATGCCTTGATTTTTATATTAGTAGATATTGGTCAGATCAAATAACAAAAAGGGTGCCTCACAAGGTTCTTCGGTACATTGCCATTATTCTACGTCTTCAACGATTATTCAAGTGTGCTAGCTTGGCACAATTTATGGATTACCATGCATGCAATAGACGTCAAGATGACATTATGTGAAAGCCTACCAATGGTTTTGCATTTAAAGAGATAGAAGAAACATGGTCACACTTTAAAGAAGAACCTCATAATCTAAAGCTTTCATTGGCAGCAGATGATGTCAATCCATATGGAGATATGAGATCCATTTACTCAGTGTGACCTATTTTGTTATTAACAATAACATTACTCCTTGGATGTCCATAAAGAGGGAGCACATAATATTGTCAATGATTGTGCCAGGTTTTTTTTATTTTATAGGTTTCTAAATTAATTTATAAACAGTGCATGAAAATGGTCATTATAATTATGTAATATTTATGTTCATTCAATTACTAGGTAAGTACTAAGTTAAAGATATGAACACGTATATTGAGCCCGTAATTGATGAGTTGTTGAAGTTATGGAATAGCGCCACTATGTATGACATCTCTAGACTGATAGGACACCAACAATTTCAATTCTATGCAATGCTTGTATGGACAATACATGATGCCCCTAGGCTAACTCATTTTTGCGGTATGTTACATTATTAAGATCACATATTTTTGGTCTATTATAGTTCTTAAACATTACTATCATATGCTTAAGTTGTGCATGATAATTGTACATGATCTTTTAGGTCTTTAGATAAAGGGAAAATTTGCATGTCTAGTTTGTGGTCTGAAGATGAAATCTCATCATTTGAGAAGTTTAGGAAAGTAGGTGTTCGATGAGTTTAGACACTTTGTCCACAATAATCATAAGTATCAAATTTTCAAAAACATCCTTTCAATGGAAAAGAAGAGACATCATCAAGGCCATGAAGAATGACACCTCATATATGGAGGTTGGAATACAATCAACTAAATTGTCTAAGCAATATCCAATTTGTCATCTGAAGTTTAAAATTTGTATTTTGATATTGTCTTATATTTACTAATGCTGTAATTGATGCTCGTGAAGGTTGTCAAGGCATCAATGACCAACTTCCTAGAGGAATGAAAAGTTATCCTACTCAATTTAGTAGGTTACCGTACTACAAGGATTTCTCAATCGTGCATTTGTTTGATGCTATGCATATTGGAAAGAATGTAATAGAGACACTATGAAAAATGTTGGATGGAAGGCATGATAGAGAACAAATTGCCAAAACGTGTACTGAAATTCATGAATCCAATCATGCACTAAAAGATTTCATTGAAACAAATAGCAATGGAGACTACATAAATACAAGTGCCCTTCCTTGGTTATTAATGGAGTAACAAAATGATGCATTAAAAGAAGTCATAAAAAAGAGAAAAAATTCCAATAGGATTTGTTGCAAATATAAGCACTCTTCTATCAAAGAAAGGTGATTTTGGGCCAGGGTTGAAAACACATGATTGGGATCCCTTCGTCAAGGCAAGTCATGTTCTCTATTTATAGTATATTTGTAAAATTGAATGTACTAGCTATTGCATTATTTAATAATATATTAAAATGATCATTTTTTAATGATTGTAGTACATCTTACCTCTATCCCTTCCACACCAGTTTGACAATAGTATTAAAAAAGTTATATACAATCTTGAAAAATACACAAGGTTAGAAGTATTTTTTCTTAGATTTGTAGCTTTTTATCTGAAATCTATTGTACAATTTTATTTAAAATCTCATTTATGTGTTTTTGCATGTTGAATCTCTTTTAGGTGGTTATCATGTAAAGAAATTGATAAAAAAGATATAGAATATTGAAAGAGAAAAATTCTATAGCTTATGTGTGAAATGAAAAAGTGTTTACCTTCAACCTTTTTCAATTCTCAAGAACACTACCTCATACATCAAGCTGAGGAGATTGAATTGTGTGGACTTGTACAAACTAGGTCAATGTGGATGGTTGAGAGGCATTTAAAATTTATGAAGGGCTTGGTTTGACAAAGAGCATGTCCTAAGGGTTCTATGGTAGAGGGATATATGTTATACCAGACCATGGTGTACATTAGTGAATATCTTTCAAAGTTTGCAGCAAATATTCATGTAGGTCACATTTGGGATCGCAACTCTAATGACAAATTTGAAGGGGAGTACTTGATGGGGAAAGGTAGATTGAGGAGAGTGAGAGGTAATTATAAGTTATTTTTTTTGTAGTTTAATAATTCTTATCCACCATCAATATATAAGTTGTTTCTAACTGGTGTAATTATTTTCTTTAGAGTTGGTCATGAGTGGGATGCACTACATTTGTATATTGCAAACAATCTTAATTGGATGATGGTATGGATTGAACAATCTCAATAAAATGGTTGCTCATTAACATTGGATGGTGTTGCATCATTGGTTAAAGAAGCTCATCCTAATAGAGATCCCAATGTTACACCAATGGTACTTGATTTTGTATATGACTTAAGAGATACAAAGGTATGCATAAGATTACTAATCATGAGACATAAGTTTAATATCAACTCATAGATAGATGCAAATAATCTTGACATATTTGAATAATTTTAGGTCAAACTCCACAAAGCTATATACTATCATGGCTATAAATTTTGCACAAAAAAGTCAGACAAAATGAAGAAAATGTGTGATTTTGGGATAAGTGTTGTCCTCACGGTTACCAATATTTTGTCTAGAACTGACATACATCCTCAACAATCTAAAAATTGATATTATGGTATTTTGGATGATGTACTTGAGTGCAACTTTAATTCATTCAAAATAGTTCTATTTTTTTGTCAAATGGTATAGGCTACAACTGAATTGAAATGATCCTAATAAGACTGTTATTGAACATGATAGTGGATTTACTATGATTAATGCAAGGTCATTTAAGCCAATCAGAGATGAACCCTATGTTCTTCCAAGCCAATGCGAGCAAGTGTTTTACTTTGGTGTTCCACACAAACTAGGTTGGTCATTTTTTGTTAGACATGACGCAGGAGGAAGGCCGGTAAAGTATAATGTGATAGAAGAAGAAGATATTGAAGAAGCACAAGATGAACTAAATGATTATTAGGAACGATAGTTTCCTAGTGATGAAGAAGAAGAAGATGGTGATGATTTTGGTCATGCTGATGATAATGGTGATAATGATGATGATGATGCCGATGATGATCATGGAAATGATGGTCATGATGATGATGGTGATGAAGATGATGATGATGGTGATGAAGATGGTGGTGGTGACGACAATGATCAAAGTGAGAAGTACGATGATGGTGATGATGATGATGAAATGAATGAAGATCATAATGATCAATGAAATGTCCAGGTAGGATCAATGTCAACTATGATGGGGTCATGTATGACCAAATTTTTCTTTCCAAACCATATGTGCAGATATAAACATTAAGTAGAACATGTCAAATATTTTTTTAGATATACACATTAGTTACACCAATTTTTTGGCTAACTTAAGACAAATGATTTACATATACAATATACTTTATTATTAATATTTTTTTTGGTATTTCTATTACTTTAATTTCATTGTTGATTTCTAGGAATTACTATTCCTTTTCATTGGGCAACATGGATGCACCATCTCGTACACCTTTAGTGGAGGTAAATATTAATTATTGTAATTTTTAATGTTAATATAGAAACAAATGTCACATTATTATGTTCTTTTCTTTATGGTTTTGGAGTTATTTTGATGAAAATTTATTGATATTTGATGTCACAAATGATAGGAAAAAGCTAGAATGATAGCTGATTAAATGCAATTTGAAATATGAGCATCACTTCTACATGACATCACCCTTAGTGTTGAACTTATGTTCATGGCCCAATGAATCAAACAAAGATACATTGATGAAATTGTTAACATTATCATTGAGGGTGACACAAGCGAGGAGAAAGAGGTACTGAGAAAAAAATTGGACCGTAGGGTCCAATCTTTGAAGGTAAGCAGTAATTTGACTAAAACAATAATAGAAGTTCAATAGATGTCAATATTTTATAATATCTTATGGATCATTATCTCTAATTTTATGTGTTCTTGTATAGAAATATGTGACAATTGTGACATCACATGGTGAACATGGTGAGGGTTGTAGTGCATAACCTTCATATAAGTAACACTTTGTTTGTTTGTTTTCATCAACATTATAACACTTAACTTTTTTTTGTGGATGCTTCTAGCTAGTATCCCATTTGATCTTTATACATTGCAAATGTCTTTGCTAATAGTGTTGTATTCTTCAGCTCATGATGAAGTGCAGATGCATCCTTCATTCGGTGGTCCAATATTTCCTTGTGCATTGTTGACAACAAGGACCATGCAAACAACCTCGTCTATGCCCACTACAATTGGTAAAACCTTGTTTTGCTATATTTTTTAATGTGCTAATCATGCATTTTTTTTTGTTGGGTGGATTTTGTACTCATGTACCTATCATATGTACCATAGTACAAAATCTGGTGATTAGTACTCTGGTATGTGTGACTGATCCATTTCTTGAAGTAGTCTGTATGATTAATACTTTAGTTCCACCACCAACAAAGCATTCCTTGTCACTATCATTTTCAGCCTTATGTCTATATCACTATGTATAACTATAGATAAGAGCCTGGGGTGAATGGTATTTAAGACATTGGGATTTGCAAACCTGAGCTATTAAGCCTTGCATGCAAAACATACTTCTTTGGCTTTTCATTTGTATCTTTAATGGTAGCTTTTGTTTACATGATTAAAATCCTATTGAACTCTTGTAAGCCTATAGATCATTTATGCTTTCCACTACCTGATAGTATGCATATCAACACATATTAAATTACTTTCTTTCACATGCATGCTATTAGTCAAATCTATCTACTAGAAAAAAAAAACATACGTACCAGAGTAGGTTCCTCCCAATAATATTAGTATTGGATGCTGAAAAGAGAAACTACACTAAAAAACATTAGGATACAGTGAAATTCACCATAAGTTGTGTGTTATCCTTGCACTCTGGTTACAAACTAGAGAGAATAGTGATGCTTAAGGGATGTTTCTTGGGAACCCAAGTACTCTAGATGCAGTGTAAATCAACTGTTTCAATTGCTGAAATGTCATATTAAATGAAACATTAAATATGTTGTCTCCTATAGTGACATGCTTGAGGAATAAAATTCAAATTATGTGAAATAGTTTATGGGGAAAACTATATATGCTTTTTGAATCAACTTTTCCCTTCCTGATGATGGATCACTAACTACAAACCAAACAATCGATTCAAAATACATATACAAGTTTTTCTACGAAACTCTTATACATACTATATGAACTATGGAAAGCTCATGTCCACTATTAAAATGATGATTTATATTCACCCATTTGTCTATTACCTTCTATTGTTCTTGTAATGATAGATTCTGTATTCTATGACCTATGTGAATTGCTAGACATGTTCAATTGAATAGTTTAGAATACTTTTACTATTGTTACATGTACAGGGAGTAGGGAAAACATTATTTTACATGACTATTGTATACTTGTAAATAGTCACAGATGCCTCAATTAAAGAAATTAACAATGGATTGCTAGTGCATGCACTCAATCATTGCTACTTCATTGCTTTGTGTAAATGTTAAAGTGTACACCTGATGAGGTCGATTAACATTACAAGTATTTAACCCCATAGTAAGTGGCTCATGTCCAATGATCTATCACAAACCTTTACTAACAAAACCATTACATACTTAGTTTCCCTTTGCTTATGACAAAAACTATTATCACACACATAAAAAAAAGTTAAAAATGAAACCATTATATGTTACTGTATGTGTAAACTGAACTATGTCAATATCAGATCTAGAATTGTTATACTGCATGCATCCACCAATGCCAATCTATGATCAATCACAATCTTCATCAACTCTAGCTCTGCCTATATCACTACTCTGACCACTCATGCTAAAATATTCAATTCTATTGTAATGTTGCAAATCAAAACACAACCTAACTAATCACTCTAAAGTTCAATTGCCACTAACATAAAATCTCTTGACCAAGGGCTTTCTAGAGGAAATTACGTGCTATGCTACCACGATGTGTAGCTCAATGCTGACCACTCTAATAGACAATACAACTCAAAGAAGCCACATATTACATCATAACTAATCATAATTGTGTATTAATATGAAAAAAGTCAGTTTGTAAAAACCACAAAGTAGTGATTTCTGAGTCATTGCCCATGTTCAACCTACATCCATATTTAGCTGGTCTCGTAACTTCCACTCACCTAGACTACTAATAAAATATAGACTTAAGCTAATTCATCAAGTTGCTCTGATCTCCTTGTAGATTAAATTATTCCACTATTGTAAGGACCATGTCATTCAATATTTTTTACTGGCAACAAATTACCAACTTCAAAATAATCATTTTAAGATCTTTAGACTAGGACTGCATCATAAGTATAAATCAAATATTGTTCAAAGAGCAGTCCTGGCACAACTTTCCAATAATGTACATAGAGATGACTTCAAAATTTCCTTTAATCTATATTCCATCAATAAAGCATGTATCAAAAGGTTTATAGAGTTCAAGTGTTATATGCACCAATTTTACTTCTCAATGCTTCATTTATGTTTGCAAAGGCATTTTGTTTGTAACAATTAGAATTTGTCATATATGATGTGTATACAACTTCTAGGGCAGTTAGTTCCATTTTAAGGCTAATTCAATGTCAATAAAATAAAATATTTACCTCAAGTATCTTTTTTTGTTTACAAAGGCATTTTGTTTTAGCAATTAGACTTTATTGTCTATGAAATGTTTTAGACAACTACTAGGGATCCAGTTCCATTTAAAGGCTCATTCAATGTCACTAAAGATTTTTTTTTCCTAATTGCTTCACATCTATTTACAAAGGGATTTTTTTGTAGCAATTAGACTTTGTTGAATATAAAATATTCATATAACTTCTAGGGCATTCAATTCCACTTTAAGGGTCATTGGATGTTAATTAAGTTAAATATTTTAAATCTTCAAACTCGTCATGAGGAATGGTAGTAAAAGAATAGTATGGTTTGTAAATGTTTTCCCTAATTCATCATCGGATGTAACTTGTGTCAAAAGTTATGCTAGATTGATCTTACTATAGTCCTATTTTATGCACTAATAGATAGACCTTCAGTTGATAGAGGAACAAAGAGTAGTACTACTAAAGCTGATCCATTTCCTAGAGTAGTCTATGTGATTAGTATTGATTCATATGCAGGGACATTATTGTTGAAGAAGAAAACTATGTCTCTGTTAAAATTACGAAAGCTTCCAGGTGCTTTAAAATTGTTATCATTTAAAGTGTAAATTTAGTTTACTTTTACATTACTCATTTTGGATTGATAATCCCTTTATGTTTTTGTAGGTAATAATATTTTCTTTGATCATATTTTTGATACGACATTCAGACTATTTGGATCCACCATACGTAAAAGGTACGTAGTTTCATATCATTGCTACATAATTTTTCTTTTCTTCCATTTATTGTACTATATTAAAGTTATTGATCTAATAATCTATTTTTTTTTTTGAAGGAGGAATTTACAAGCTATGGAATTAAAAAATCAGCTGATTACATCTTTTGAGGAGAAATTTGGGAAAACATTTTTGACACTGGCCTACTTCTGAAAAGAGCATCAAAGCATATAAAGAATGTGAGGGATCAATATAGAAGGGGTCTTAAGGAGTGTACACTCGAAAGTGTCCCACTCTAAACCCTTCTATCCAAACGATTCCATGAGTTGGAATGCTTGGATGCCAGCTTAGAGCTCCCTATCCACGGAGTGCAAGAGAGTATATTTCAAGAATAAAAAAGCTCTCAGATGAGCCTTAGAGATACTCTTCTTGCTAGTAAACCATGCAATGGGAGGTTCCAAAGACAAGATGCAAGAATGCAAATGTCCCAAGGAGTTCCTCAAGGATGCAATGCAAATGAAGATTAAGCTAGAATGAGAATGTCAAATGTAGCTATGCTAAAACATGTATGAGAGTGTTACAATACCATTATTAAGCTATGCGAGATTAAGCTACATGTAAAAATGAAAGCTAAGCTAAGCTAGAATGCCATGATGCCTTGGATGAGAGAATGTAGACAAGAAATAGAAGTTCTCCACAAAGCTCCAAAGAAACCTGTTAGAAAACCTGCAGCATTACAATATTCAAAATGAGGATTGGATTGAGGGGGAAAGCTCTCTCCCTTTTAAAGATGTATGGATGGTAGAGATCAAGATGAAGATGGTGGATGATCAACGGTGGAATTTGAAAAGAGGAGTGATCCATGTGCACACACAAATCAACCAATAGAATATAAGTTGACTTGTCATATAAGACAAAAGTCACAAAGCCTTTTCTTTTAATTGCAAAATAGAAAAAGGACTTTATGTGTGCACTTTAAGTGGGTTAGAAGAATGGGGTCTTTTATTTAATTAAAAGGGGACATGTTCTTTTAATCAAATAATGAACTTAGGATAGCATAGTCAAACTATAGGTTATAATCAAATAAATTGATTATTAGCAATTTGGCTTAGGTAAGTGATTAGATTAATTTAGCCAAAATGTTGAAAAGGGGGCTAATAGTCTAGATGACCATTTTTAGGTGATTACATTTGCCCCTCTTTGACTAATGCGTGATCGATCTAGGAACACATTATGTCAAAGAAAATAGAAAGTCAAGTAGGCGGTGATAGATATAGATATCTGATTTTGAAGAACGAAATGTAGAAAAAGATAGCAAGTCCTAAATGTATAGCCTAATAGTGGTCGTACTGAACACTAGGAAAAGATGATGTCAGAATTCAAGAAGAATGCTAACACTTAGCAAAGTAGATAGATCGAGAACAAGCGATAAGGTCAAACAAATGCTCCTAAGAAATAGATAGTTGTAGCAATCAGTGATAGAGTATTTCTGCCCCCTCGGGATCGAAATTGAAATGAGGTAAGGGGATGCAGAAACTAGCTAGACATGAGAAAATTAGAATATAGCAATGTCCAAGATGATAGATATATGATTAGAACCCAAGAATGACTATAAGAAATTGATAAAATGCCCCAGTTTGACTAGAGTTGACCTTGTAGGATATAGCATAAAATTAGGTCAAATCTAGTAGAAAGATGATTTAGATGTGAAAAGGTGACTAGAAGTAGATATGAAGCATAGAAATGATGAATACATGAAGGAATGAAGATGCCCCAGTGATGATTCAGAGATTAGACCTCAAAAGGTCAGCTAACTACTCAGAAGAAAGTAGAATTTTAAAAGACAATTTTGACCATCAAGATGAACTCGAATTTGGATTTCGATCCCGAAAATGAATCTAGGATGTCAAAATTATTTAAGAGGTCAAAACTTTATATAATGTAATGACAAGATAGAAAAGAGATGAAGCAAAAGATTAAGAAGGTGAAAAGACATGATCAAGAAGAAAGTAAAGAAATATATGAAAGGAGTTAGCTGATATGTCCACAAAAAGATGAAGAAAGAGAGCTCTCCCCATATGAAAGAATGCAAGACTAAGCTAGAAAATGAACCTAAAATGCAAGCTAATATGCAAAGTGGTTTGCCAGCAAGAAGTGCATAACATTTAGACTCTTAATTTCATCATTGAGCATTTATTAGGGACATCATGAGATCATACAACCATCACTAGTATAACTATGAGGATATGAATATGATCGATATTAGATAGGTATGTGAAAATCCAATCTAAGCATCAGAGACATGTAAGTCAAGATAACTACACGATTAGATTTCCTAAGTTTAATTTAGCAAGATTACACCTGTATCAAGGCATAAGCGCCAGGATAAACCCTAAGTGCGATCTTGCAAAACAGTCAAGGATGATACATTTGTAAGTCAACGTGTTGAATAGGACCAGCATAAATGCTTACAAAACTATAGAAAAACAAAAGTATACCCATAAGCAGAAATCAAGAAAGTATGTCCCATGCCCCCAGTCTTCTAGTCAATGACATCCTCGAAAGACTATTAGGGAGGGAACACATGGCAAACAAATCATCATAGATAGCACACAAAGTAGATAAAGATCAGCATAGCTCAGTCGTTTAAGTGTTAAAGTGCGCGTGTGTAAGTCACTTGGTCATTTCTTCCAGACTTGATTTTGATAGTGAGAAATATCGCAACATTGGAGACTGTAGGTAAACTATCTGTAAAGTGTTGAAAAACACTTGATGTCAAAGTGGGGGAAGTGTTGAGAAACACTATTTTGTGAGTTGTCAAAGAAACCCTAATGCACAAGAATACCTCAATAGGCTAAGTAGCTATGCCCCCAAGATGAGGACAAGAAACAATTCCAAGCCAGGAAATGTGTAGCGAAGTGGATGATTGAGACTGATAGACATAGGTGCGAGGGTTTCAAGTAGTGCCTGTTTCTAGGTTTTCACCACTTTGACAGATTTTTTTTTTTTTTTTGGTGATACATCAAAGTGAGGTTTTCACTAAGATGATCATTTTTTTAGGACATTTTCTGATTTTTAAGATTTTTTTTAGCATCATATATGATTTTTTTGGAATTTTTTAGAAGGTTTTAGATGTCACTAGTTCTCAAGCAAGATCACATCATTTTCTCCCAATGTCTAGCAAGGTGTAGGACATGATGAAGCAGAAAGTTGGTAGATAGACAAAGATGGATAAGAAACTAGTATGAAGCAAGTGAAAGTGATCCTCAAGAACTGACTCCTCAAGAGTACCCAAGCTAGGGAAAGAGGTGAAATAGTCATATGAAGCATGATTTGGATAAGCAATGGAAGTAATGAGAAAGATAGCATGTAGGATAAGCGGTGAAGCCAATGAGTGAGATAGCATGAAGCATGCAGTCCAAAAGAGTAGCTAGGTCAAGAGACCTATGAGAACCATGATTTATTATGATCAAGACCAAGGGGTCAACTAGATAGGATAGTAATGGGATAGAGCAATAAGAATAAAGCTCAAGATAGAGGCTATGAGCGAATGGGAGAGAACAATAGAAAATCTAGTGGATAAGATAGCCAATATGCAAAGATAGCTCAACATTGTCAAGATCAAAGAGAGAAGAGGGGATAGATGGATGATGGAAGAATTACGCATGATGCCTGTTTGCTAGGTTTTCATCATGGTACTTATCCAAGGTGCCACAAGAAGTAGTTTTCACCGTAGGATGAATTTATTTCTCTTTACTTTTGCTACCAAGGTGCCACAAGAAGTGGTTTTCACCAAGGCACATTTTCATTTTTTTTTCTTTTTTTGTATTTTTTCTTCTTCTTTTTTTTTTTTTTTTTTTTTGAATTTTTAGAAAGAGCTGAAGTTGTTTGAATGTAGATAATGCTCCTATAGAAAAGATAAGTCATGATAAGCCAAGACCATAGAAAGGTATGATCAAAGATGTTGATAGGGTGATGAAAAAGAAATGGTAGTAGGAAGAGTATATGGAGGATAATAGTTCATGTATAGAAAGTAAGTGTAAGCTTTAGAGGATTTCATGAGGGTAGTTGAAATATTGGACAAGATCAACATTGACACACACCTTGAAGGGTATTGGAATGATGGAGGAATCATGGATGAAGTAGCTTGAGGTTTAGATGTATGAGGTGGTAGAAGAGATTTGGAAAAAAGTGGAGTGGAAGGCTTTGGAATATTTTTAGAAAGATTTTTGGAAGAAGATGGAATGGAAGCCTTTGGAAGCTTGAATGTCAACTTTGAAGTATTTTCAATATTCAAGTCTTTTAAAAGAGACTTGGGAATCCATATAGCTTTAGATTTTGCTTTGGATACTTCAAAACACATTTCTTCAATAATGGGTTTAGGAACCCATATTTTCTTTGATTTAGCTTTTTTAATAGTGGACCTTTGCAGTCTCTTTTGTGTTTTCTCCTTCTTAGAATTCACATGTCGATTAGATGGGACATAGTGATCTTCATTTTTTAATGGATTCTTATGTTTGTTCTCACTTCCAAAGGAATTGGGATTTGTGGATGAATAAGGATGATATGACTGGTTTAGATGTATAGATGGGTGAAAAGTCATCAAGGATGAGTGTCTTTGTTGATCTTGAGGTATGATGGGAGAGCTAGGAGTGGAAAGTGTAGGAGATGAAGGAACATAAGGCCCCAAAATGGATGGAAGGTTTGAATGTTGTAGCTTAGATGGATAAGGACCAAGGATAGATTTAGAAGATGCAAAGGGATAGTGGGAAGGGATATCAACATCTTTAGAATGAGCAACATGGTCAAAGCCATCAATATACTCATGAGTACCTTTGATAGGAACAACATTTTTAATAGTAGCACTTGAAGCTTGAGCACAATTTTGAAGTGGATATGGAGAAGTAGAACATGAGGGGATGCTTTGATCTTGACAAGCAGGCTTGGATAGCATATGAAGAGAACTTTTCTCATAATTTTCAGTAAGCTCAAGGGAGATAATGGAAGTGGTATCTTCATCATACTTAGGAGGTGGACAAGATATAGAATATGGAGGGGAAAAATCTTGAAAGCGATGAAAGGGTGCTTGATCTTGATCTGTCTTGACATTTATAGATTTTTCTTTTTGAGAGTCCTCTTGACATGGAGCCACTTCTAAGGACAAGGGAGAATGAAGAGTGAATGGAGTAGTGCATGAAGGTTGAGGATGTTTAGGATTAGTAGCATGGAAAAGGTTTGCAGCCAAATGAAGGTTAGCTTGAGTTTCTTTTAGAGATAGCCCTTGAGGATACACGTAGTCAATTTGGAAAGCATTAGGTTCTTTATTTGATGGAGGCATGTTGGAAAGCTTTGAAGTGTTGGGAGATGCATGAGTGTTGGAAGAAGTGGAAGATGTAATAGAGCTGCTACTAGACATAGGTTCATTAATGTAATCTTGCTCAAGAAAAGTATCCTCATCACATGAGTCACTAGAAGTTCCAATAATTCCATTATCCATAAGATCTTGGATTTTATGTTTTAGCTCAATGCAATCTGAAGTAGCATGGTCATTAGATCGACGATAGGCACAATAGGTATCCAAGAACGGGTTTCCATATGAGCTAGACTTTGGTAACATGATGATCTTATTGCTAAGAAGTTTTTGCAAAGTGTCATCATAAGAATCTTCCAAGGGAGAAAAAGTCCTCTCAAAAATATGTCTAGGATCTTCTTGTTGTTTCTCAAGTGAATAGCATGTGTTCATGTCTTCATCATTATCTTCGTCAAAGATAGGTCCATCATAAAATTTTGGCATAGGCTCAAAGGAGGTATCACTTGCTTGTTCTCTAAAGAGGTCTTTAGATCTAGAAGATGAAGACATTTGATGTCTTGAAGTAGACCTAGAAGAAGAGGATGACCTCAAAGAAGGTGACTCACATGCATGTAAAGACTTTAAGGAAGATTTATGTAATGATGCAATCTTCTCCTCCAAACTTTTCTCAAGTTTAGACTTTATTTCTGTCATGCCCTTAGAGAGATGAAGGTAAGAAAGATCATTTGTCTCTTCTAGTTCTTTGTATTTTGCATATAGATCTTGAAACTCTTTAGTGACATGGAGGATATCATGATCATCCAGATTTGGTTGAAGTTTAGTAGCACAAGGTTTAGATCCCATAGTTTTAGATGCAAAGCCAAGCATAAAAGAGCCTAGAAGATAACTGTATGTTGAAACTATAGGAGGTAGAGTGTTCACTTGCCAAGATAGTAGAGAGAGATTAAAGCGAATTGTCAAACAATATGTCCAAGAAACTTACGACATGAATGAATCAAGTCAATAGCTAGGCAAGATGCCCAAATAGCCAAATAGATAGAGAAAGCAAGGTGACAAGTGAACAACTCTCCAACCCAAGAGTGTAGTCAAGAAATCAAGGCAACCATTTTAGCAAAAGGATAACTAGCAAGCATGCATAGACCATGAAGATAGAAAGACCAAGAGCACCAAGACCAAAGAGTCACTTTAAGCATGTTCAAGAACTAGAGATATAGAAAATCAAAATCAAATGATGAGACTCCCCTTAGAAAGCAACACAAGAAAATGTTTTCATTTGATGTTTTGACTTGGTTGACAAAGTTTGACAATAGTTGATAGCATAGCAAGTTTGATGTTCAAAAACAATTTCTTTCCAAGCAAGATAGTGACACATAGAGTAGTCTTCAAACAATCAAGAAAGGGACAAAGCAACCTTGCATGATACAAGCATATGTGAGGTCTTAAAAGAAATCCGTAAAATTATCGTCATGTGTATGTTCAAAAGATTTTCACAAGTCTAGCACATTCAAGAACACATCAAGCAATATCTACCTAGAAGTCATGGTTCATTACTCAACAACTTGGCCCACACTTGATGCTCCTTTGCCTCACACCAAGTGGTTTCCCACAAGAGATATTGGCTTTGTCATGGAAGTTCCATAAGCACAACCAAGGGAACACATATGGTGAGTGTAAAATCTTGGGGTGATCCGGGTAGTCCACTAGGATCGATCCTTGCACCAAGAAGTTGAGCGGCTAAAAAGGGTAGTTACTAACTTAGGGTGTTTAGATAGGGCTTCCGTTCATAGTGTTCCTCTTGCTCCCAATTACAGGACACCTCACCTTGCGATGAGTAACCGATCTCGCGATCACAAGAGTACCTTAAGCATTCTTGCCTAGTGATCTCCCTATGGTCGAAATCCCATAAGCAATCACACTAGGCGAAGAAAAACACTATGTCTACCAAAGTTTTGTGTCCTTGGTAGCCTTGAGTTTATAGTGGGTTGGAAGAGCCAGGTAATCGGCTTGTCCCCACTTGGGTCGTTCCTCTCAGGTTGTCCGAGAGCAGGCTCTCTAAAGGATTCTAAACTACATAAAGAGTGGATCAACTTTTGGAAGTCAAGATTTCTGATTCACCATAAGGGTGAAGAGCATACTCTCCTATTCCAATCATTTTCTCCCAAACATGCCAAAAAGATTTAGTTGCCCCTTGCTTTTGAAACCAAATGGCAAGTCAAGATTTCTGATTCACCACAAGGGTGAAGAGCATACTCTCCTATTACCAAAAGACTTCAATCACAAGTTTTATGTGCCTAAAAAAAATGAACAACTATTCAAATGCCGCACATGGAAATAAAAAAACAATTTTTTTTGGGTTTTTATGCTTTGGACAGCCCTGCAAACAATGTTAGTAGCCCTTGTGCATTTGAAGCTTTGACATGCGTTCTTTTTATGTAATGTTTCAATTTTTTTTTTTTCATGAGGATAGCAACCTGTAATCACAACTTGTTAGCACCAAAAGTTAGTATGAAATAAAATAAAAATCTGCAATAAAAAGTGGTGAGTTGCCTCAAAAATCCAATTTATCTTCCAACCAAGTGCATGCAAAAAAAGTGCACGTTAATCACAAATGCTCTCATTTTTACTCTTTGATTTTGACCTAGTCAACAAGATTGGACTTGCTTACTATGATTTTGTATCCAAAAATGAAAATGAAAAGAAGAGACTCTTATTAAAAATCAGAGAGCTTTCCAAAAATGCAAGAATTTTTAAAAAAATCTCTTCATTTGCACTCTAGAGATCAATTTTGTCAAAACAGGCCAAATTTATCAAATCGAGTTTTTGATCTTTAATATGACCTCAAAATTCAAAACACAAAGAAATAACCCCCATTAGAATTGAAAGCCCTTTCTGGAAATGTAAATTTTTTTGAAAAATACGCTGATTTGCTACCAGAAAAGACTTTTTATGAAAAATAAAGAAAAACTCATAATTCTCGAAAATCACATCACAATGCTCTGAAAATTGGACTGAGACATTTTGAGCATATACCAAACTTACAAAAAAAAATTCAGAACCAAAATCCAAGCGGTTTAAAATATATGATTAAATCTTTAAACCAACTAGATTTTTGGCCTTCAAACCAATCTACTTATGGGTTGGCCTTAAAATCCAAGTGATAATTCTACAAAAGCATTTGATTAGATCCAATATGCTACTGTAAAAAACTAGAGATGAAAAATAAAATCAAATAGAGCTAGAAACTTAATTCAAGCCCCACGGTGGGCGCCAAAAATGTACACTCGAAAGTGTCCCACTCTAAACCCTTCTATCCAAACGATTCCAATGAGTTGGAATGCTTGGATGCCGGCTTAGAGCTCCCTATCCACGGAGTGCAAGAGAGTATATTTCAAGAATAAAAAAGCTCTCAGATGAGCTTTAGAGATACTCTTCTTGCTAGTAAACCATGCAATGGGAGGTTCCAAAGACAAGATGCAAGAATGGAAATGTCCCAAGGAGTTCCTCAAGGATGCAATGCAAATGAAGATTAAGCTAGAATTAGAATGTCAAATGTAGCTATGCTAAAACATGTATGAGAGTGTTACAATACCATTATTAAGCTATGTGAGATTAAGCTACATGTAAAAATGAAAGCTAAGCTAAGCTAGAATGCCATGATGCCTTGGATGAGAGAATGTAGACAAGAAATAGAAGTTCTCCACAAAGCTCCAAAGAAATCTGTTAGAAAACCTGCAGCATAACAATATTCAAAATGAGGATTGGATTGAGGGGGAAATCTCTCTCCCTTTTAAAGATGTATGGACGGTAGAGATCAAGATGAAGATGGTGGATGATCAACGGTGGAATTCAAAAAGAGGAGTGATCCATGTGCACACACAAATCAACCAATAGAATATAAGTTGACTTGTCATATAAGACAAAAGTCACAAAGCCTTTTCTTTTAATTGCAAAATAGAAAAAGGACTTTATGTGTGCACTTTAAGTGGGTTAGAAGAATGGGGTCTTTTATTTAATTAAAAGGGGACATGTTCTTTTAATCAAATAATGAACTTAGGATAGCATAGTCAAACTATAGGTTATAATCAAACAAATTGATTATTAGCAATTTGGCTTAGGTAAGTGATTAAATTAATTTAGCCAAAATGTTGAAAAGGGGGCTAATAGTCTAGATGACCATTTTTAGGTGATTACAAGGAGAACCCAAAGTACAATCGTCCTCCTATGATTCCACCGATGGAGTGGAATGAAATAATAGAAGATGCAAAGGAGAAAAGGCTATGTGAAAATAGAGTAAATGAAGCAGCACATGGCAAAAAAAGGTATATCATGATAGTATTAAGTACATTATAATCATGCACTAATTAGTGATATTTAATAATACATAATCTAAGATGTTTGGAATTTTTCATAGACTGCGAGACACATCCGTGGCTACAAAAGTGAGACTACAAAAGGTTGGCCAACACAAACTTGGCTTTGGTGGCTATATGAATGTTTAGTCTTGACTTGTAAGTAGGAGCAATGAAATTTCATATTTATTTTTTTATATAATGTTGTAGAAATTTTTTTTCAATGAAACCATACATGGAAAAATAACGATATTAAGCAAAAAATACAGGGCACATAATTCAATGTGGAGCTCATAGATGAAGATATAAAAATTGCCTTGAAGAAAGGCTATAAAATCATAGTTGCATGCCTACGTGAAGAATCTAAAAGCCTTGCCCAAAAATCTAGTGCACCAAATGATATCTCATAGGTAAATTGGTCAGATGAAAAGTAAATGAAATTGAATAGTTGAGAAGATTCTTTTTTGGTGGTAGTTTTGAACATAATTTGACTACATAACAATGTGCATAACATTTTATTGCAGCCTTCATATCCTATCACAAAATTTTCTCGTGACGAAGGCCATGATGTGCATTATAGTGCTGGAGGTATTAATTTTCTATTGGAAATTAATTATGCAATTATGAATACAATTTAACATCTTCAATTGCAATTTGATGTGTATCCTTTGTTTGAATATTTCAGGGCATGTTGAACATCATGGTGAAGGAGTGGAGCATGTTCCAAGTGTTGAACATGTTGACATGGTGGCAGATCAAAATGTTAATGTACATGATGTGGCATTGTTAGGTAAGAAAAATGCATGTTATGTTGTACTCGTACTTAATTAAAAACTTGTAATAGTTAAAAAAAGAAAAAGAGTATGCCAATTTGTCCTGTTTAGTTGTTCTTGCAACATAGCCCCCTTTAGGGCAGTAGCCTCTTGCTCCTCCAAAGAGAAGGAGCCATCATAATTTGACATTACACATGCCGGAAGAGGAGGAGAATGAGGAAGATATGGATGCTCCTATGAGCATTTTTCTTCAGAGAGGTAATAAAAACAAAAAGAAGAAATGATGCTTTAAAAATGCTCTTTGATAAACCTTGTTAGACAATAAAAGAACTTTGTTTTAAGTAATTATCTATGAATGATGCGTATTAACATTAATTTTTATTTTATGTTAATGAATATTTTTATGTGTTAATGAAGTATGTAATTAGATGATAATGGGTAATTTAGTTTGATGTTAGGGGGAGGGGGGTGAGACCAGATGAGCTTCCACCTTTACGTGGTTGGTCTTGTTAAGTAGAGAATATTATAGTATTCTTGAAACCAAGTGAAGCTCAAACTAACATACCAAGGAATTGAAAAACCCAAATCCATCTACCTCTCATCTTCTCATCCCAATAAGTCATCTTTTCTACCACTTTTATTTGGAAGGGTCTAAAGCTTGATCAATTCATCATCTGCATATCCTAAAATCATAATGCTCCAAAGAAAAGAATGATGTGCTTGAATAATGTACACTATTTCTTTCACCCACTTTATTTGGATGCCAATTGCTTGCATCACCAAGTTGAGGTAGTGTAACTTGTAAGGTGCCCAAAATATGTGCTCATATCTTGTCTCAACTGATGTAGAGTCTACAACCTTAATCCACCAAAATCTTCTTAAGTGCCTAGTAGCACCCAACCCACTACAAGATGCCAAGCAAGGTTACCAGCCTTTACCCAATGCTGACCTCTGTCTCTCCAAGTGGACTCCACTTCTCTGAGGTCTTACCCCCTCTTTAGGGCTCGTAGTAAACTTGGGTCAAATTAAGGCTTTAGGGACACTAGCCCTCAACTAGGCCAAATATGGAAAATTAGGCAAAATGCTTTCAAGGCCTCGAACAAAGTTTGGTTTTGTCATTCCTAGTCCTATATACCTTAGTTTTTATTGAATAAAAATATAAGAACTCCACCACTTAAAATTTGATTCAAATATGACCCTATTTTCCAACAAGATTATCTAATATGAATCCTGAAATCTCTTCCCACGATAGTGGTTGGCTTTGACATGATTTTTGCTAAGTTCATTTTTGTGTATATAGGTTGGAATGGAGCATTGGGCTTGCTAGGTTCACCAAAAATTCTAGCATGGTGCTCTCTAGAATATCCATGAGGTATGAAATTAATGCTATTTTAGTTTGAGCTAAAGTGGATGAAAAAATGATCTTCAACCCTAAAATTTCACTATAACAAAAAAAAGGTTTACTTACTCCGTTCTAATAAAAAATTCACTTGGTTTTGCAGTCTCATCATAGGCCTAGAGATGGACCTTTTGAAATGAAAAATATATTTACCATCCTCAATTCCATCCCTGCCAATGTCTTACTAACATACAAACTCTACTAAAAAGGCCTTGTGCCAAGTCTTTGTTTTGGTGCTGTATGGACTGCCCCTTACTTTGTCTTCTATATTTTTATGAATTCAATCTTGGAAAATGGTGCAATAATGATTTGGGTCACTATATATTCCACCATCTGAACATTGTTGAAAATTTATTTATTTCTTATGTTTACATTTGAAAGGGTTTAATGAGTTTGAAAACTTTTTTCAAGGCATAGGAATCACCATTGGTGGGGTTGCATATATACTAGTTCACGATGACCTTATTGATAGACATTTTCTTGTTGGGCCACTTGGTGATATTCCATACCTTTGAAAAGTAGCAGCCACACATTAGGTTTATTTTATAAACCCTCTTCTCATAGTTGGTTTAGTCTTGTGCATGCCATTTTAAAATCTTCAGTTCATTCATAAGTCAAAATGTATATATTTGGGTAGAAAAGAAATATAACAAACTTGTGTTGATGTCACTGTAGATTCATCATGCATATAAGTTTAATGGTATACAATTTGGTATCTTACTTGGACCTGCGGTTGGTTTCTTTTTCCTTCTTGACTACATTCATGATTTTTTCTTTGGACCTTGCGCTAGCCACTAATTACCAACCAAAGATAATGTTCTCAAAAATCTTATTAAATTAGGGTATGTAATGTTTATACACAATATTATACAATATATTTTTATCAAGAATAACATTTTTTCTCAATATCTTTAACAATATTATTTCTTGACTACTTATTTCTAGAGATAAGTATTCTAAAATGTTTAGTAATTTACTAGTGTTGAGAGTTTGGAATCTTAGGTTTATGAATAATTGATCTTATTTGACTTCATGTTATAAGGAAAGAAACATCCATTCTAGGTACAATATTTGTAGAACACACACACACATGCATGTGTGACCCAATTTTATGAGTTACTAGAGGAGGTTCTTTTTTACTTTAAGGTTTAAATAGAATGTAGAAACATAACTGGTGCATAAATAATCATAAGTTGATTTTAAATTTACATTATACAAACTAGTGTACACTCGAAAGTGTCCCACTCTAAACCATTCTATCCAAACGATTCCATGAGTTTGGAATGCTTGGATGCCGGCTTAGAGCTCCCTATCCACGGAGTGCAAGAGAGTATATTTCAAGTTCAAGGGCTCTCAGATGAGCCTTAGAGATACTCTTCTTGCTAGTAAACCATGCGATGGGAGGTTCCAAAGACAAAATGCAAGAATGCAAATGTCCCAAGGAGTTCCTCAAGAATGCAATGCAAATGAAAATTAAGCTAGAATGAAATGCAAAGTGCAGCTATTCTAAGCATGGATGAGAGTGTTACAATACCAAATATTAAGCTATGTGAGATAGATTATTGCAAAATAGAAGCTAAACTAACATGCAACATGAATTTAAGCTAAAATGCTATGGTATGAGAGAATGTAGACAAGAAATAGAAGTTCTCCACAAAGCTCCAAAGAAACCTGTTAGAAAACCTGCAGCATAACAATGTTCAAAAGATGGATTGATGGATGGGGAAAGCTCTCTCCCTTTTAAGGATGTATGGACGGTGGAGATCAAGATGAAGATGGTGGATGATCAACGGTTGAATTCAAAAATAGGAGTGATCCATGTGCACACACAAATCAACCAATAGAATATAAGTTGACTTGTCATATAAGACAAAAGTCACAAAGCCTTTTCTTTTAATTGCAAAATAGAAAAAAGACTTTATGTGTGCACTTTAAGTGGGTTAGAAGAATGGGGTATTTTATTTAATTAAAAGGGGACATGTTCTTTTAATCAAATAATGAACTTAGGATAGCATAGTCAAACTATAGGTTATAATCAAATAAATTGATTATTAGCAATTTGGTCTAGATAAATGATTAAATTAATTTAGCCAAAATGCTGAGAAGGGGGCTAATAGTCTAGATGACCATTTTTAGGTGATTACATTTGCCCCTCTTTGACTAATGTGTGATCGATCTGGGAACACATTATGTCAAAGAAAATAGAAATCCTAGTAGGCAGTGATAGATATAGATATCTGATTTCAAAGAATAAAATGCAGAAATAGATGGCAAGTCCTGAATGCACAACCTAATAGCAGTAGTACTGAACACTAGGAAGAGATGATGTTAGAATTCAAGAAGAATACTAACACTTAGAAAAGCAGATAGAGTGAGAGCAAGTGAGAAGATCAAACAAATGCTCCTAAGTAGTGATAGAGTATTTATGCCCCCTCGGGATCGAAATTGAAATGAGGTAAGGGGATACAAAAACTGGCTAGAAATGAGAAAATTAGAATATAGCAATGTCCAAGATGACAGATAGATGATTAGAACCCAAGAATGACTATATAAAAAAATTGATAAAATGCCCTAGTTTGACTAGAGTTGACCTTGAAGGATATAGTATAAAAATAAGGTCGAAATGAGTAGAAAGGTGATTTTAGACATGAAATAGTGAATTTAAGTAGATATGAAGTATGGAAATGATGAAGACATGAAGAAATGAAGATGCCCCAGTGATGATTCAGAGATTAGACCTCAAAAGGTCAGCTAACTGCTCAGAAGAAAGTAGAATTTTAAAAGACAATTTTGACCATCAAGATGAACTCGAATTTGGATTTTGATCCCGAAAATAAATCTAGGACGTCAAAATTATTTAAGAGGTCAAAACTTTAGATAATGTGATGACAAGATAGAAAAGAGATGAAGCGAAAGATTAAGAAGGTGAAAAGACATGAACAAGAAGAAAGTAAAGAAATATATGAAAGGAGTTAGTTGATCTGTCCACAAAAAGATGAAGAGAGAGCTCTCCCCATATGCAAGAATGTAAGACTAAGCTAGAAAATGAACCTAAAATGCAAGCTAATATGCAAAGTGGTTTACCAGCAAGAAGTGCATAACATTTAGACTCTTAATTTCATCATTGAGCATTTATTAGGGACATCATGAGATCATACAACCATCACTAGTATAACTATGAGGATATGAATATGATTGATATTAGATAGGTATGTGGAAATCCAATCTAAGCATCAGAGACATGTAAGTCAAGATAACTACACGATTAGATTCCCTAAGTTTAATTTAGCAAGATTACACCTGTATCAAGGCATAAGCGCCAGGATAAACCCTGAGTGCGGTCTTGCAAAACAATCAAGGATGATACATTTATAAGTCAAATTGTTGAATAGGACAAGCATGAATGCTTACAACACTATAGACAAACAAAAGTATACCCACAAGCAGAAATCAAGAAAATATGTCCCATGCCCCCAGTCTTCTAGTCAATGACATCCTTGAAAGACTATTAGGGAGGGAATACATGGCAAAGAAATCATCATAGACAGCACACAAAGTAGATAAATATTAGCATAGCTCAGTCGTTTAGGTGTTAAAGTGCGTGTGTGTAAGTCACTTGGCCATTTCTTTCAGACTTGATTCTGATAGTGAGAAATATCACGACATCGGAGACCGTAGGTAAACTATCTATAAAGTGTTGAAAAACACTTGATGTCAAAGTGGGGGAAGTGTTGAGAAACACTATTTTGTGAGTTGTCAAAGAAACCCTAATGCACAAGAATACCTCAATAGGCTAAGTAGCTATGGCCCCAAGATGAGGACAAGAAACAATTCCAAGCCAGGAAATGTGTAGCGAAGTGGATGATTGAGACTGATAGACATAGGTGCGAGGGTTTCAAGTAGTGCCTGTTTCTAGGTTTTCACCACTTTGACAGATTTTTTTTTTTTTTTTTTTTGGTGATACATCAAAGTGAGGTTTTCACTAAGATGATCATTTTTTCAGGACATTTTTTGATTTTTAAGATTTTTTTCAGGATCATATATGATTTTTTTTGGAATTTTTAGAAGGTTTTAGATATCACTAGTTCTCAAGCAAGATCACATCATTTTCTCCCAATGTCTAGCAAGGTATAGGATATGATGGAGCAACGAGCTGGTGGATATGCAAAGATGGATGAAAAATGAGTATGAAGCAAGTGAAAGTGATCCTCAAGGACTGACTCCTCAAGAGTACCCAAGCTAGGGAAAGAGGTGAAATAGTCATATGAAGCATATTTTGGATAAGCAATGGAAGTAATGAGAAAGATAGCATGTAGGATAAGGAATGAAGCCAACAAGTGTGATTGCATATAAGATAAGCGATGGAAGCTAATGAGAAAGATAGCATGAAAGCATGAAATCCAAGAGAGTAGACATGTCAAGAGGCCTATGAGAACCATGTTTTATTTATTGTGATCAAGACCAAGGGGTCAACTAGATAGTATAGCAATGAGATAGAGCAACAAGAATAAAGCTCAAGATAGAGGCTATGAGTGAATGGGAGAGCACAATAGAAAATCTGGTGGATAAGATAGCCAATATGCAAAGATAGCTCAACATTGTCAAGATCAAAGAGAGAAGAAGGGACAGATGGATGATGGAAGAATTACGCATGACGCCTGTTTGCCAGGTTTTAATCATGGTACTTATCCAAGGTGCCACAAGAAGTAGTTTTCACCATAGGATAAATTTAGTTCTCTTTACTTTTGCTACCAAGGTGCCACAAGAAGTGGTTTTCACCAAGGCACATTTTCATTTTTTTTTTTTTTTTTTAAAATTTTTTATTTTGAATTTTTAGAAAAGAGCTCAAGCTTTTTGAATGTAGATAGTGCTCCTATAGGAAAGACAAGTCATGATAAGCCAAGAACATAGAAAAGTATGCTCAAAGACGTTGATAGGGTAATGAAAGAGAAATGGTAGTAGGAAGAGTATATGGAGGATAAGAGTTCATGTATAGAAAGGAGGTGTAAGCTTTAGGGGATTTCATATGGGTAGCTAAAATATTGGACAAGATCAAAATTGACACACACCTTGAAGGGTATTGGAACAATGGAGGAATCATGGATGAAATAGCTTGAGATTTAGATGTATGAGGTGGTAGGAAAATTTTAGAAGAAGATGGAGTGGAAGCCTTTGGAAGCTTGAATGTCAACTTTGAAATATTTTCAATATTCAAGTCTTTTAAAAGAGACTTGGGAATCCACATAGCTTTAGATTTTCCTCGTTCTTTGGGTGCTTGAGATTGTATTTCTTCAATGATGGATTTAGGAACCCACATTTTCTTTGATTTAGCTCTCTTAATAGTGGACCTTTGTGGTCTGTTCTATGCATTTTCCTTCTTAGCATTCACATGTCGATTAGATGGGACATAGTGATCTTTCTTTTTGAATGGATTCTTATGTTTATTCTCACTTCCAAAGGACTTGGGATTTGTGGATGAATAAGGCTGATATGACTGGTTTAGGTGGATAGATGGGTGAAAAGTCATCAAGGATGAGTGTCTTTGTTGATCTTGAGGTAATATAGGAGAGCTAGGGAATGCGCTAGGAGTGAATGTAGGAGATGGAGGAACATAAGGCCCCAAAATGGATGGAAGGTTTGAATGCTTTAGCTTAGATGTATAAGGACCAAGGATAGATTTAGAAGATGCAAAGGGATAGTGGGAAGGGATATCAACATCTTTAGAATGAGAAACATGGTCAAAGCCATCAATAGACTCATAAGTACCTTTGATAGGAACAACATTTTTAATAGAAGCACTTGAAGCTTGAGCACAATTGTGAAGTGGATGTGGAGAAGTAGAACATGAGGGGATGCTTTGATCTTGACAAGTAGCTTTGGATAGCATATGAAGAGAAGTTTTCTCATAATTTTCAGTAAGCTCAAGGGAGATAATGGAAGTGGTATCTTCATAATACTTAGGAGGTGGACAAGATATAGGATATGGAGGGGAAAAATCTTGAAAGAGATGAAAGGGTGCTTGATCTTGATCTTTCTTGAAATTTATAGATTTTTCGTTTTGAGAGTCCTCTTGACATGGAGCCACTTCTAAGGACAAGGGAGAATGAAGAGTGAATGGAGTAGTGCTTGGATTAGGCATAGTAGTGCATGAAGGTTGAGGATGTTTAGGATTAGTAGCATGGAAAAGGTTTGCAGCCAAGTGAAGGTTAGCTTGAGTTTCTTTTAGAGGTAGCCCTTGAGGATACACATAGTCAATGTGGAAAGCATTAGGTTCCTTTTTTGATAGAGGCATGTTGGAAAGCTTTGAAGTGTTGGGAGATGCATGAGTGTTGGAAGAAGTGGAGGTATCAAGGAAACCATCACTAGACATAGGTTCATTAATATGATCTTGCTCAAGAGAAGTATCCTCAGCACATGAGTCACTAGAGGTTCCAAGATCAATAATCTCATCATCAATGAGATCTTGAATTTTATGTTTCAGCTCTATACAATCAGAAGTAGCATGGTCATTAGATCGATGATAGGCACAATAGGTATCCAAGAATGGGTTTCCATATGAGCTAGACTTAGGCAACATGATGAGCTTGGTGTCAAGAAGTGTTCTCAAAATGTCATCATAAGAATTCCCCAAGGGAGTAAAATTTCTCTCAAAAGTATGTCTAGAGTCCTTTGGTTGTTTCTCAAGTGAATAGAATGCATTCATGTCTTCATCATTATCTTCATCAAAGATAGGTTCATCATGAAATTTTGTCATAGGCTCAAGTGCTTGTTCTCTACAAAGGTCTTTAGATCTAGAAGATGAAGACATTTGATGTCTTGAAGTAGAGCATGTAGACCTAGAAGAAGAGGATGACCTCAAAGAAGGTGACTCACATGCATGTAAAGACCTTAAGGAAGATTCATGTAATGATGCAATCTTCTCCTCCAACCTTTTCTCAAGTTTAGACTTCATTTCTATCATGCGCTTAGAGAGATGAAGGTAAGAAAGATCATTTGTTTGTTCTAGTCCTTTGTATTGTGCATATAGATCTTGAAACTCTTTAGTGACATGGAGGATATCATGATCATCTAGATTCGATTGAAGTTTGGTAGCACAAGTTTTAGACATCATAGTTTTAGATGCAAAGCCAAGCATAAAATAGTCTAGAAGATAACTTGATGTTGAAACTATAGGAGGTAGAGTGTTCACTTGCCAAGATAGTAGAGAGAGATTAAAGTGACTTGTCAAACAATATGTCCAAGAAACTTACGACATGAATGACTCAAGTCAATAGCTAGGCAAGATGCCCAAATAGCCAAATAAATAGAGCAAGAAGGGTGACAAGTGAACAACTCTCCAACCCAAGAGTGTAGTCAAGAAATCAAGGTAACCATTTTAGCAAAAGGATAACTAGCAAGCATGCATAGACCATGAAGATAGAAAGACCAAGAGAACCAAGACCAAAGAGTCACTTTAAGCATGTTCAAGAACTAGAGACATAGAAAATCAAAATCAAATGATGTGACTCCCCTTAGCAAGCAACACAAGAAAATTTTTGCACTTGACATTTTGACTTGGTTGACAAAGTTTGGCAATAATTGATAGCATAGTAAATTTGATGTTCAAAAGAAATTTCTTTCCAAGCAAGATAGTGACACATGGAGTAGTCTTCAAACAATCAAGCAAGGGACAAAGCAACCTTACATGATACAAGCATATGTGACGTCTCAAAAGAATTTTCTAGAATTATCGTCATGTGTATGTTCAAAAGATTTTCACAGGTATAGCACATTCGAGAACACATCAAGCAATATCTACCTAGAAGTCATGGTTCATTACTCAACAACTTAGCCCACGCTTGATGCTCCTTCGCCTCACACCAAGTGGTTGCCCACAAGAGATATTGGCTTTGTCATGGAAATGCCATAAGCATAACCAAGGGAACACATATGGTGAGTGTAAATCTTGGGGTGATCCGGGTAGTCCACTAGGATCAATCCTTGCACCAAGAAGTTGAGCGGCTAAAAAAAAGGTAGTTACTAACTTAGAGTTTTTAGATCGGGCTTCCGTTCATAGTGTTCCTCTTGCTCCCAATTACGGGACACCTCACCTTGAGATGAGTAACCGATCTCGCGATCACAAGAGTACCTTAAGCATTCTTGCCTAGTGATCTCCCTATGGTCGAAATCCCATAAGCGACCACACTAGACGAAGATAAACACTACGTCTACCAAGGTTTTGTGTCCTTGATAGCCTTGATTTTATAGTGGGTTGGAAGAGCCAGGTAATCGGCTTGTTCCCACTTGGGTCGTTCCTCTCAGGTTGTCCGAGAGCAGGCCCTCTAAAGGATTCTAACTACACAAAGTGGATCAAATTTTGGAAGTCAAGATTTCTGGTTCACCACAAGGGTGAAGAGCATACTCTCCTATTCCAATCATTTTCTCCCAAACACACCAAGAAGATTCAGTTACCCCTTGCTTTTGAAACCAAATGGCAAGTCAAGATTTCTGATTCACCACAAGGGTGAAGAGCATACTCTCCTATTACCAAAAGACTCCAATCACAAGTTTTATGTGCCTATGAAAAATGAACAATTATTCAATGCCACACATGAAAACAAAAAAGCAAGAAATTTTGAGTTTTTATGCTTTGGGCAGCCCTGCAAACAATGTTAGTAGCCCTTGCACATTTGAAGCTTTGACATGCGTTCTTTTTATGCAATGTTTCAATTTTTTTTTCATAAGGATGGCAACCTGTAATCAAAACTTGTTAGCACCAAAAGTTAGTATGAAATAACATAAAAATCTGCAATAAAAAGTGGTGAGTTGCCTCAAAAATCCAATTTATCTTCCAAACAAGTGCATGCAAAGAAAGTGCAAGTTAATCACAAATGCTCTCATTTTTACTCTTTAATTTTGACCTAGTCAACAAAATTGGACTTGTTTACTATGATTTTTTATCCAAAAATGAAAATGAAAAGAAGAGACCCCTATTAAAAATCAGAGAGCTTTCCAAAAATGCAAGAAATTTTAAAAAATCTCTTCATTTGCGCTCTAGAGATCAATTTTGTCAAAACAGACCAAATTTATCAAATCGAGTTTTTGATCCTTAATACAACCTCAAAAATCAAAACACAAAGAAATTACCCCCCTTAAAATTCAAAAAGCTTTATGAAAATGTAAGTTTTTCTGAAAAATACGCTGATTTGCGATCAGAAATGGCTTTTTATGAAAAAAAAAGAGAAAAACTTATAACTCCCGAAAATCACGTCAAAATTTTCTAAAAATCGGACTGAAACATTTTGAGAATATACCCAACTTGCAAAAAAAAATTCAAAACCAAAATCCAAGCGGTTTAAAAGATATGATCAAATCTTTAAACCAACTAAGTTTTTGGCCTTCAAACCAATTTACTTATGGCTTGGCTTTAAAACCAAAGTGATAATTCTACAAAAGCATTTGATTAGACCCAATATGCTGCTGTAAAAAACCAGAGATAAGAAATAAAAGCAAATGGAGCCGAAAATTTGATTCAAGCCCCACGGTGGGCGCCAAAAATGTACACTCGAAAGTGTCCCACTCTAAACCATTCTATCCAAACGATTCCATGAGTTTGGAATGCTTGGATGCCGGCTTAGAGCTCCCTATCCACGGAGTGCAAGAGAGTATATTTCAAGTTCAAGGGCTCTCAGATGAGCCTTAGAGATACTCTTCTTGCTAGTAAACCATGCAATGGGAGGTTCCAAAGACAAAATGCAAGAATGCAAATGTCCCAAGGAGTTCCTCAAGAATGCAATGCAAATGAAAATTAAGCTAGAATGAAATGCAAAGTGCAGCTATTCTAAGCATGGATGAGAGTGTTACAATACCAAATATTAAGCTATGTGAGATAGATTATTGCAAAATAGAAGCTAAACTAACATGCAACATGAATTTAAGCTAAAATGCTATGGTATGAGAGAATGTAGACAAGAAATAGAAGTTCTCCACAAAGCTCCAAAGAAACCTGTTAGAAAACCTGCAGCATAACAATGTTCAAAAGATGGATTGATGGATGGAGAAAGCTCTCTCCCTTTTAAAGATGTATGGACGTTGGAGATCAAGATGAAGATGGTGGATGATCAACGGTTGAATTCAAAAATAGGAGTGATCCATGTGCACACACAAATCAACCAATAGAATATAAGTTGACTTGTCATATAAGACAAAAGTCACAAAGCCTTTTCTTTTAATTGCAAAATAGAAAAAAGACTTTATGTGTGCACTTTAAGTGGGTTAGAAGAATGGGGTATTTTATTTAATTAAAAGGGGACATGTTCTTTTAATCAAATAATGAACTTAGGATAGCATAGTCAAACTATAGGTTATAATCAAATAAATTGATTATTAGCAATTTGGTCTAGATAAATGATTAAATTAATTTAGCCAAAATGCTGAGAAGGGGGCTAATAGTCTAGATGACCATTTTTAGGTGATTACAACTAGAAGCTATAATCAAATTAATTATATTCTTTAGAGCATCTTTTGAATAAGCTTATCACATTTTTCTTTCTTCAATTTTATTTTTTGAGAAAAAATTTAACCCCTTTCAGTCAAATAGAGGAGCAGTGTTCTTGTAATTCTGTCATGGTATACTTCACTTTTGTTTGCCCTTGATTGTAGTTTCTTCCTATTTACTAATTTTTTTTGTACTTATTGCTAATATAAATGTTTTGTGTTTTGTTTGTTTGGATCTCTACTTTGGCAGTGATTTGCTTTAGTAGGAGCAATTTTGGGTGGAGCTTTGTATGCTCTTGCTGGCTTTGATGGCCAAAAACACTTGAAATAAGTTCACATTTGCAAATTTTAAGTTGCATGTATGTGCATCCAAATAAGAAATGTAGTAATTAAATATCATGCCTCTAAACTTCAAAACATTAAGCATTATAATAGAGAATATTGAGCTAATTCTTTTGATAACTTTGAATTAACAATAAGACAATTCTTTTTTAGATATTTTTAGGTTTGTGGGAGATTTGCACTATGGACCGACCTTGGATTTAGATGCCAGAAATTCATATTGGGCTTGTATCCAATTTTTTTTTTTTGATTTACACAAAAATACAAATTAAATGTGATAAATTGATAACTTACCCAAATTCCACAGATATAGATGTGGAAATTTACTCAATTTGCACATACAGTTGTCAACTTTTTGATGCCTTTTTTTTCATTTTGGTATATTCTATGTTTGACTAAAGTTCTTGTACATAAGTTGAAGCCACCATAGTAGGTGCAAATCCAATTCCAAAATTCATGATTTCTCATGTCTTTAGTTATTATGCAATATTTCCAATTGTGACTTGCTACAATTGTGGGTCTCATTCAAGAAGTAATTTCTTCTCTTAGTAGAGCAGATCAAATTCTTTGTTTATTTGGTGTTAACTATTGTTACCACTTTTTTGTAAAAGATATCCAAGGTCTAGAGGAAAGTTTTTTGCTTTTAACGATAGAATGTCCTAGTGTAATCAACCATAATTTTAAAATTATATTATAATTAATTTTTATTGTTAGCCATGTGTGTACATTTCAAGAATAATAAAGAATTGAGTCTCTTCATTTGCTACAGTAGATGAAGACATGTTGTTGGCTCTTGCTCATAAAAAATACAAAGTTGGTAGCTATGCACAAGCATTAGAATATTCCAATGCTGTTTATGAGAAGAACCCTCAACGTATAGAAAATCTTCTACTTTTTGGGGCAATATATTATCAGGTATGCTCATTTCTTACAGATGATTTGTCTTACAAATAGTGAAATACATGTGCCCAAGCTGCATCTTCTATTGTTATCTATACAACTACTGAATTTATTTATTTTGAAATCTAGTTAGCTACATGATTTTGATATGTGCATTTCCAAAAATGAGGAGGCAATTAGAATTGATTCTCAATTTGGAAAGTGTTTTGGGGATATGGCCAATACATGGACTCTACCAAGTTGGATGGCTCAAGAATTATTTGCCATTTCTGTTAATAGATTTGCTTCTATATAAACATAGTGACTATATGTGTATGAAAAGTTAATGTCAACACTCTTGTTGTCTCTGACCCAGGAGAAAGGCAACATTGATCTGGCTATTCAATTATATTTGATCACTATTGAGGTATGTCTAAAACCCTAGTCTTTTAGACTGTTAATGTAATATTTTACAATAGTGATGGTTCATTCAAACTTTTGATTGGTTCATTTGACATTATGGACTTGAGCCTTCTATGTAGTAATTGGATGCTTTATTTAATGGAACACGCATATATGGAAATCTTTAAATATGTGTTATGCCTGATATTGATTTTTAGAAGTTTTTAAATGAGTCTTGCTACATCTTTGATAGCTCTGGGGTTTATTGGTGTTTTATAAGTCTAGTTAAATGTGACTATTGACTGAATACAATTTTTTTAACATACTTTCACTAGGTGAATCAATATAGAGAATTTAAGTGGGGGGAACAAAATAAGGGAAGTGGGGAGTTTTCTGCTGACCTAGAAATTGTTTGGGTCGCATGTACCCTAAACAAGTCCTATTATATTTTCTGATCATGTGGAAGGGCTTAGGTTTAACATGGAGAAGAAACTATCAAGTAATGATATAACAACCAATATGAAGTAACATAATAATTTTTTTAAAAATTTACAATGAAAAGTAAAGGGCTAATTGAATTATATTGACATGACATGAAAAAATTTTAAGTTAATTGGAGTTCAATTTCACAAGTTAAATGTGGGAAAAGCATAGGAAAATGTAGCAACTAAAACTCTGCTAAAATACTATAAAACATAGAAAAAGAATCTGCGATAGTTATTTTTATGCAAAATTTATTGTATAGAAAAAATAACAGAGTTCAAGCATCGAATGCAATACATTAAAAATAATTCAATATTACTTGTTACTCTCAAAGTCTAAAATTTTTCATTCTTGGAGAGTATAAGTAGAGAAACTGATGTGAAAATGAAGAAAACAGTTACTTATAAAAAAAAGCATTTGTTTTTAATAATCCACCAAAACCCATTGATTGATCAGTAATATTCGAGGCTGGTTTTTTGACCAAAAAACTAACCTAATGTAAAATCTGTGTTCTGGTTAGATCAACACTTACAATTGGTGGTTTTCAATTATTCATGATTAAACATAAGTTTTTTCTGAGTTTTGCTTCTATATTTTCAATTTGTTAGTTTGACTAGCACATTGATAGCTGATTTGAATTGTGTGCAATGACTTGCTCTTCTATTATGAAGGTCAAGATTAGTGCTCATTTGAAGGTAAATGTGTTTTTGAAGGTCATTTTACATGCGTCCCATTAAACACACCATGTAATGTGTAGGAAGGTCCCTTAGAATGAACACTTTTATAACATTTTAGAGCTAGAGCTTATTCTTCACAACAAATGCCATGTAGCTAATTGGTTCTACGTTTCACTTAAAAGACTTCATTTCTCATAAGTCAACTTTATGTTATATTTCATAGTTGGAAAATAATAGAGTCACTTTATTATTTGTATGCTTCTTCCATGATAAGACATGAATGTTCATCTAAGCTCTTGACAATTGCCACATTTCGATCACCTAAGACATCAAAACCAACAAATTGCCTAGTTTCTTCAGTAAACTTGTCATTATAATCTATAGGATACAATATTGGAATTTTACATTTCATGCCAGTCAAAAAATCTTCTTGGCTATGGCTTGGGGCAGTATGAACCAGCCCTATTCTAGATTCCATCATTATGTAATCTCCACTCACAACAACATGGCATTCCCTATTTTGTAAAGGATGGATATAACTGCAATGTTCAAGATCTGAACCACAAAATGTTCCAACACATAAAAAAATTGTAGAGTACTAATTAAATTTTTTGTAGCAATAATATGATGGCTGCTTTCAAAAACAGGCTTTTTGACACCTTCTATAGCAGTATTTATAGATGATTTTATTCTTACCTAGACCACTGCATAAAGAAGCTAACCATTGACTACAATAGTAACATTTCTATGAATTCTCCATGGGGTTGTAGTCTAGATAGCCAAACCCAAATTGGGTAGAAGTCCTTTGAGAAAATTAGGAGTTGTATTTGCTACATTAACCGACCACTTTGAAAATAGCATAAACACTTCTTGATATGTGTCACTCTAGATACTCCAACTTAGCCTCAACCAAAGCCATGCCAGATGAGGGATCAAAAAATATGAAGTGCCTCACACTCTTATAAGTATTTCAATATTCTTAGCTTCTTTGAGGTATTCTATAAAATAGTTCACACGCCTTACTTATGATTTGACATTTTGCATGCATCCTGTACTCTCTGATCCGGCTGATGATGAATTATAGAGAGTGATATGAAATGATGATGCTAAAAAACACACACAATCAAATCCAAAATGAACTTGCATTACAAATGGATTGTGGAAATCTGATATTGTAAATTTTGCATGCATGTCTACCAGGATAATCACAACTTAAACATATATATATATATATATGTGTGTGTGTGTGTGTGTGTGTATATGTGTATATATATATGTATATATAGACACACACACACACACACATATACACACACATATATATATACACACATATATATATACACACATATATATACACATATATATATACACATATATATATACACACATATATATATACACACATATATATACACATATATATATACATATATATATACATATACATATATATATATATACATATATATATACATATATATACATATATATATATGTATATATACATATATTATATATACATACATATATACATACATATATACATATATATGTATATATATGTATATATATATATGTATATGTATATATATATTGTATATACATATATGTATATATGTATATATATATGTATATGTATATATGTATATACATATATGTATATATGTATATACATATATGTATATATGTATATACATATATGTATATATGTATATATGTATAGATATATGTATATATGTATATATGTATATATGTATATATGTACATATATATGTATATATGTATATATATATATATATGTATGTATATATATATATATATACATATATATATATATGCATGCATGTCTACCAGGATAATCACAACTTAAACATATATATAAATATTATATATATGTTTAAGTTGTGATTGTAGACATGCATGCAAAATTAATAATATCAGATTTCCACAATCCATTTGTAATGCAAGTTCGTTTTGGATTTGATTGTGTGTGTTTTTTAGCATCATCGTTCCAGATCAATCTTTGTAATCCATCATTAGGATGAGAGAGTGCAAGATGCATGCAAAACGTCAAATCATAGGCAAGGCATGTGAACTATTTTATAGAATGCCTCAATTTTTTTGACCAATGCTTGGCAGTTTTCTACCAAGCATTGGTCCAAATTTTGACCAATGCTTGGTAGAAATTGCAGCAAAAATTTTAAAAGTTTTCGACCAACATATTGCTCAAAATTTCAACCAACATATTGGTCAAAATTTCAACCAACCAATAAGTTGTTCAAAATTTCTATGAGAAAGTTTTTGACCAATGTAGGTCAAAATTTTGACCAATATTCATCAAAAAATGAGATCAAATGTACTAGTGTCCTATTCCAATCGCTTCCCCTAAGCACACCAATAAAGTTCTTGTACCCTTACTTCACCTTGGCATATCAAATGGGTCAAGATTTTTGATTCATGTAGAGGTGAAGATCATAATTTCCTACTAAATGACAAGCTTTAGTAAAGCAAGTAATTATGTGCCTATGCAAAAATGAACAACTAGTATATTGTTGCACAAGAAATGAAAGAAATACAATCACACTTGGTATTTGTTTTTTTTTTTTAAGGTAGCCTTGCAAACAAGAGTTAGTAGCCTTTTAGCATAAGGTCTTTGATATGCATTCTTTTATATCAATTTGCAAGCAATTTTAGAGAACCCTACAAAAAAATGTGTTAGTCCAACAAAGGGTTAGTCCAAAATGAGATAAAAACCTGTAGAAGACCTTTATTAGATAGTGAATAAACCTAAGAATCTTGAAAATAGAATTCCAAAGACTCAAAATATTGATCAAATAATCCAAACAATAGTCAGTTCTAGATAGGGTGATATTTTTTTACTAACAGAGTATCGTACAATACTTTTCAATATACAGAGCTGATATCTTTCCTCTGTGCAATACTTCTCAATATGCCTGTGTGATAGACTTCATAATAATAGTGCGACAATTTTTTGAATAGTCATGGGATACTTCAATTGGTGAAGTGTTGCACTGTAGTACTAAGAAATATCGTACAATATTGATAAAGTATCACACGACAATTTCATCTACCAAAAAGAGAGTACAAAAACAAAAAATAAAAATGCACAACTAAATGCAACTAGAGAAGAAAAATAGAAGTGTTTTGCCCCATGGCAGGTGCCAAAAATGTACACTAAGAAAGTGCACTTCTCTAAACCATTCTATCCAAGGTATTCCATGAGTTGGAAAGATTGAATTGTGGCTTAGAACTCCCTAGCCAAGGAGTGCAAAGGTGTGTGCATAAGCATAAAAATAGCTCTAAGTTGATCCTTAGGAATGCAACCCTTGCTAGTAAGCCATGGAATGAGAGATTCTTTAGATAAGAGCAAGAGTGCTAGTGTCAAATAATTCTTGAGTATGCAATGCAAGGATGAATCTATGCTAAAATGAGATGCACAATCTATCTATGCTAACAATACGATAGTATTACCAAGCCATGCTAATTAAATTAAGTGAATTGTGCTATTGCAAAAAGGAAACTAAGCTAATGCAAATGAACTATGTTAGTATGAATATGTAAAGAATGATACAAGAAGATAAAATTTCTCCACAAATGCTCCAAGAAAACCTGTAAATAAACCTGCAACTTAACAATAGCTCAAAATCAAGATCCTTAGAGGAGGAGAGAGCTCTCTCTTTTAAAGATGTATGAACAGTTGAGATGAAGATCAAGAAATGAGTAATCAAGGGTGGGGGTTTACTTTTGACATGATCCATATGAAAGATCATTTCCACAAATGACAAAGAGTTTACTTTTCATATGAGACAAAGTCTTTTCTTTTAATTAGTAAATAAGAAAAAGACTTTATGTGTGCACATTAGAGTGGGTTAGAAGAATGGGGTCTTTTATTTAATTAAAAGGGGACATGTTCTTTTAATAAAATATGTACTTAGGATATCATAGTCAAACTATAGGTTAAAGTCAAATAAATTATTTTTTAGCAATTTGGCCTAGGTAAATGATTAAATAATTTAGCCAAAGTATTGAGAAGGGGGCTAATAGTCTTAGTGACCATTTTTAGGTGATTGTACTAGGTTGCTCTATCTGATCTCTGATTGTAATAATCAAACATAACCTTTCTTCACTCATACACTTGTCTCTTCAATCTCTTCTTCATCTCTCACTTGCACATACATTGATTTAGGGTCTAGACCCTCCTTAAATAACCATCTAGAGAATGCTCTAGATCATAATCAATGATCCAGATTTCTCCCTTTTGTCACTTAGTCCTTCCATTTTTTTGATTGGTTGCACTACCTTCATAAGGATTGATGACCTTTGAAAAATGCATAAATAACTTCTTATTTGTCTTCATAATCATTAAATTGTGTGTAGAAGTTGGCCAAAATAGTTTACATAAGTGTTTGTGCTATTACAAACACATATACCAATTGGTTTACTCGACACTTGAATACCCTGACGCTTGATCACAACCTACACTCATGTTGTCCCTCAAATTGTGTATGCTCGACACTAATTGCATGAATCGACACGAACTATCTCTTCTTAGCTCAAATTCTAGTAATTTATATATTTACTCATCATAAACTGATACTCAATCCATACTAGGGTGCTCGACTACCTAAGACTTGCTTGGCTTAGACATAAATGTAAACAAATTCAGATCATTCAACTTTCAGTGGGTGGCTCAACCATAGTGATGACTAACCAAATCTTCCTAGGAAATGACTAATTGTTTGACACTAATAGGAAAAATAACTTGGAGATCAAGATTATGCTTGATGGAAGTGGTGGTACAACAATTCTAGGCATCTTTTGAAGCAATGTCATTTGAGGATTATATGCGGTGCATATTTAAATCCAAAGAGACATTGAAAGAATTAGACTCCAAGATTGATGATTTTGTTGAAGTGAGGAAAAAGTCCAAGATTTTCATAGAGAGGTTAGGGAAAAATATCAGTCCTTAGACTTACCATAGCCTTAGGAGATTACTAATTCCATCGAGAAGTCCATGGTGGCACATACAAACATCATTTTAGTGGAGGGTCAAAAAGACCCAAATGTTGGAAATTAAAGTTTTGGGATTTAGAAACATCCTACTAGTTTTGACCTTGTGATACCTTAAGGTGCATAGATGCATAGGTATTTTTGATCACTTGTAGTGGCAGTAACAATTAACTATGAGTTCTATTTTATGGGTGTTTCATGCACCAAGAACATGTTTTAATAGTAGTCTAACGAGTAGAGACACAAACAGAAGGCCAAATTTGCAATTTTAGATGTCTTAGAGACTCCTAAGTCATCTAAAGTCTTCTTTCTTCTTATCTCTTTCTTCTTTGATAGTTTTAGAGTCATGTAAAGGTCCATGTACCATGTATTAATAAAATCAAGAGTGCATGCCTACTTAGAACCTAGCTAGGAGTCTGTTTGTACATAATTTGCTTAAAATTAGTTATCTTAGCATGCTTTTTACAAGGAAAAGCTCTAGTTCCACAAATTGCATGAAGGAAGAGGTTTCTTATAAATATAGAGATGTAATATGTATTCAAGGCTGATATTTTGATGCAATAAAGTATGTTATTGGTGATCTCATTTTGTGTGGAGTGTTTCTTTTTGGAATGTGTATTTCCTTTATGAATTTTAATTCATGAATAGTGATGGAGCCAATAGTTTCAATGTATGTTAATTCTCATGCATAAAAGCACAAACTTGTGACACCCTTTTTTGAAGGAAAAGGCTAATGAAAATATATCTGTTCACCTTCGATGACATAAAATTAGTATTATTATTTTGAACTTGAAAATGAAGTAAACTAATGAAATGTGGAGAAATGGATGAAGTTTAGGATTAGAATTTTTAATAATTATTTGGAATAAGAATTGATGTATTTTCCTAAATTTTAAAGATAAATTTTTAGCTGTTGAAAAACACTAAAAATTAGGGGTCTATTTCCCACCACAAAAATAGATGTAAATAAACTTATTTCCCTTTGATCTCAGACCATGTTATAGATAACATATATAGGTAGAACAATCAAAAATAAAAATCAGCTTTAGACCTATATTTTCTCTTTTATAATCTATCAATTTTCAACTCACCTGAAATTGATAGTTTTCATCTTGTACCACATTTTTCAAAACAAATCATTTCTTACCAGGAGAAATTATACAATCTAAAAGAGGACTCTCTCCTCTAGAACACCATATAATTTTAAAACTTTTTTGATATTATTTAAATTTTTTTAATTTCTCAAAATTGACATCTTTTCAAGTGTTAAAATACGTGCCTGTAGTTTTTTTAATTATAATATACTATATCTAATTAAAACACTATAAACTCTATATGAGAATATTCTTGACTTTGAGCTCTGTAAAATGGTGTTTATATGTTATTAAAAAAAATCATAAGAAATAGTAAGCATTATTGAAATGCCACTTTTCTGGAATAATTGCATTTCTTTAGCAATTGGATGCAAACTAGTATAAAACATGCATTTAATAGACATTTCCAATTGGAAAAGTGTGAGACCATATATAACTTAGCTAGAATGAATTTATCTAGATCATATGTTTGGACAAACTTGATTTTTAGATAGAAATACTCAAATACAACTGTTTTGATAAGTCAGCCTGAAAGGTGACACAACTTTGTACTTTTACCCTTGTACATCATTTAGTTTTGTTGTTTTTCATATTTGCTAAAAAAATCCTCAATTGTGATGAATTGGAGAAATGATCACCATCTAGTTCTTGCATAGCAGTTTATCTTGCATTCCAATTTATCTTGTGTGCATGCACTTTTTGTGGCTTCATGATTTGATAAATTGTGAAATATCATTTGGCTATCATTAGTTCCTTTGATGATTGTATTAGTGGAGTTAAGGACACACCGCTACTGATTAATTAGTTTTCTCCTTGATCCTTTTGAGAATTTAATTAGTATACACGTTGTTACTATGACTTATGTCCATTAGGAATTTCTTTAATTTCTTGTTACCTTGTCTTGATAATTTTCTTTCAAACACATGGTTAGAATATGAACTTGTATATTGCATTGTTAAAATTTGTATACATCATAAAATTGGAAAATACAAAAAATATATAGGTTTGTAGTCACATTGTCCAAGTTCTATAGAATTTATGTGTACTAGCAAAGACCTCCTTGTGAAAATACACATTTATCTTCAATTGAGCTATCTAGTAGGTTAAAAAATGGTCATCTAGAATCTGTTGGTAGTTTCACTAGTTTTTCAAGAGAGAAATTTGTAAGGATTTTTGCCATTGTCACTATGTAAAACAATTGCTCAACAAACACAAATATATAAATAGATTGACTTATCTGTCTTATTTTGATGATTAGTCAATCATTTTCTATAATGCAATCCCATTACACACAAAAACAACCTGGTTGTCTAATTGTAAGTATGAAATTATCCTTGCAACAATGATATTGACATGATTAATATAAAATGATTGAAACCAAATAATTTTAACCAACTTAACCCATTTTACACTTTTTTCTAGAGTTGACTCTGCACATTTTTAAACACTCTTATATTATGCTAATTATAAAAATCATTCCAATTAATTCAATTGTCAAATCATGAAATGTTTAATTTTGAATTATGCACTCAATCACCTATTGGAGAAAACTTATTGCATTCAAGAGAACAATCATTTAAATTGAACCAAATTTATCCTAATCATATGAATAACTTAGCAATTACAATATTCCTCAAGACCAATCTTGATAATAATACTCCTTATAATCCATGTTGACAGTATTATGAATATGTAGACAAGATAAAAGTGAAGTGTTTAATTAATTTAAAAAAAAAAAAAACTACATTTCCAATTTTTACCCACCCCTCATGAACATAACTAATCCCTTAACTATCAATATTCTCCATGTAAGAATTAGGGGCTTTATATCATTTTATTATTTTAAGTGCTAGGTTTTAGTGGATTCATACCACTTTATTATTTTACTTAGTATTAGGGGCTATATATTAGTTTGAAATAAGTTTAATTCTTAAATTTTAATTTCATGTTTATATTAATGATCAGTGTTACTATTCTCATCTCACGTGTTTATATTTTTAGTTAGGAAAGAACTAAGAGATAATCAAGCTTAAGTTTCACGTGTATAAAATTATTAAGAGATTATATATAAGAAAATTTTGAAATGAATTATACCACTTATCAATTATGTTTTTAAATATGTGTAGGCATCTTGAAGCTAATTACAAGTCAAACATGGCCAAACAAAGTCATTTCTTCATATTGGACACAATAAATTAGGCAAGTAGGTTTTTTCTTCAATCTATAAATTGTATTAAGTTGAATATTGATAGTAATATTATCAACAAAATTATAATTTAATATTTAGATATTTATTTATTTAATTTTAAGTATACTTTACAAAGGTGTTAGCTTGAAAAAGTCAAAATTTAATGAAAAGTATACATTTATTGGGTCCGTGCTAGGAGTCACTCCTACTTAAATACTTATTAAAGGTTTTTGTGTGCTTTTATGACGTTAAATTACAACCTCCCTACTAGAAGAAAAATTGGGGACTTCATCTTTTCAACCATAGGTTTTTAATTATGTCTCTTCTTTTAATTCTACAAATAGATAATTAAAATTATTCTTCTATCTACAAGCCAGGTTGACTCCTTTATAAAAATTTATCTCTTAGGTTTACATCACCAAATCATGGTACTCAATTGCATAACATCTTCAAACACATACATGTGTTCGATTATGGATTCCTTTATCATCACACCATCTTCGTACACACCCACTTTACGCTAAGCCTTAGGTTTCACTTAAATCTAAATAGGTTTACATTTCTTATAGATTCATACCTACCTTGATCAAATCTTTAAAAAGATTGATATTCTAGATTTGATCACTATCCATATTGTTGTAATCCTTTTTTTTTCTTTCTCTATTTCATCATAAATATTTATCTCTTATGTTGAGGATACCATCATAGTGTCCAAATTGTGGTAAAACATCTTCATAAACATCCATTTATTAGGTTGGATGGTTACTTACACCATCATCACATCCTCATACAAATTCATCACCATATATAGACTATCTTCATAAACGTCTATTTTAAATTAAGTCTTTGTTAACCCAACTCAAGATAGGTTTGATCACCATCCATTTTGTTATCATCTTTTGATCTTGTCATTTTTTCATAAGTGTTGATATGTTTAGGAAACCATTATAGTATATGCCATTCTATTTTATATATCATATTAGCTTAAAAAAAATTTAAATTCCATGAAGAATCAAACATTTAGTTAATTTTTTGAAGTATGTTTGACAAATATATTAGCTTTACTTGGTGGGTCCATACCTAATTTTTTTCTTCTATAATATGCTTAACGATAGTGTTTATATGAATTTGATATTAGTAAAAATACATTTTTTGAGGATTCAATATTTGGATATAATGACATCACTATAAACACACACACACACACACACACACACACACACACACACACACACACACACACACACACACACACACACACACACACACACACACACACACACACACACACAGGACCTCTAACAATATTCATATTATTTAGGATGGGTAGAAAGAATAAATGGGAATCACTTATCAAGGTAGACATGCAAGACATCCCCAATCAAGGAAATTATCTTCAAGTTATGAACTTGAATGGACACATATTGAAAATGATAATAACTGATAGATAGACTTGTGCATTGTTATCCCTCTTAAAATACTCCCTCACTTTGTGAAAGGTGAAGGTGTATTAGATGGAATAGAAAAAACTTTTATACGAAAAAAATCAGGAGCATATTTTGAGAGAACCTTCTAACAATATCACAAATATGTATTCAAGGTTTGTCTAGATTTAATAAATTAATTATATCACTTTTAAAAAAAAATATCAATTTGTATTTTATTTGTACATGTATAAACAACTATTATTTTGTTGTTGGGCCTCATGATGATAGAAATCTAGATGAAAACAAGAATGTAAAAAATAAAAGAGGCTGCCAAGCCCACTTTCTTGTTAGGATTGTGTATGGTAGATGTGATGTTGTTATTATTACATATAATGAGTATATCCATCAAGATGTTGATGGTGAATTTTGTAATGGAAAGTATGACCCATCTGGCAATCCAAGGGATCATTTTACCCCAAGGCCATCAAACAAGCACAAATCATATATATAATCCCTATTACTTATGGGTGTGATGATTGATGCAATATGTGAACAACACTATTTAGATTTTGGTTTGAAAAAATTGATGAATAAGAGATACATGTGTTTGTTGAAAAGGGATATGTTCAAATCATGGAAAAGAGAGTATTCACTACATTTACAAAAAGATGAAGATGATGAAAAAAGTGTATGTTTGTGGCATGTGGAGAAGAAAGAAAACTTATTCTACTATAAAACACCAAACAATGCAGAAAACACTACATTTATTATAAACATTTAGACATCGTGGATGTGAGGAATGATGGTGAAATATTTGCACGAATCAATATTTACTATGTATTATACATTCTTAACAAATAAATATGGTGTGAGTAGAAGTTCAATTTTTAAGTCTAATTTATCTAAATAATAATAATGTATCTCTAGTTTATTTATGTGCAGTATGAGTTATATACATTGTTTGTATTTGATAAACAAGAAATTGGTGTACCTATTACATAGGTCACATCTTCAAGAAATAAAATTGAGGATACATATGAATGGCTAATAGAAATTTACAAAAGAGGGAAAAAATATAAAGATTGACATGTCAATGCATTCAAAACATATAATGCTACTGTTAAGATTGAAGCAATTGGGTTTTATCAACCTTACTTTATATTTAGAAGAGTGTAATGGTTTTCTATTTCATCTACAAATATATATTTTTTTTCTAATTTTCAACAAGAGTTATTTTTTCATTTAAGATTCACTTTTGTTAGAGTGCACTTGTTATTACTAGATTTTATAATGTAACTTGTAGATCAACCTTTAATTGATAAGTACTTTTATGTATCTGACATGTGTGCAGAGCATGGTTAAAGAATATGTATAGGTTAGTCAAGATTAAATTAAGGCATAGAAAATATCATATACGCTTAGACATCATATCCGAATATAATTGTTATAATTTATGTTTGTGGGTAATATGGAAGTTGGAACAAAAATATTTGATAGATTGGGTGAAATAATGTATGTAATGAGTGATAACATAGACATTGTCACTCTTTTGATAAAAAAACATAGAGGAGTTTAAAGAGGAGAATAAATTTGTTGTGTATTTTCAAAAAACTTGGTCTCAAAATGAGAGACACATTAGTAAGTCAATCAAAATATAATTATGTTTTATTTGCATTTACATGTTTTAACTTATTTATAGTGTAAATAGAGATATGACATTTTTATTGTATAGAGATTTGGGCAAAGTTTCCTAAAGTTCCCCTCATGCAAACTATTTTCTCATTAAGAGTCATTATTTAAGTGATCCTTCTAAGAAAAGTATAAGGAGAATGGATTGACTAATTCATACGTTTTTGAACCATTGGGCAGAACCATATTATAAAAATAAAATATATCTACACTTATATGGCTTCTTGACTAACTTCAGAAAGCAAATATATTATATAAATTCTTTAGAGAGATCAAAAGAAATAGTTGATACAAATTTCTATCCCCATCATCTTCTTCTCGATACATATAAGGTAAGAAGCCAAACTGATCCAAAAAAATGGTACCTCATTCAAAAATTTGGATGATATTTACATTATGATATTACTATCAAGATTTAATTATGTGATTTTGAGTCAAACTCATTGACCCATGTTTCATGAGTAGTAGTTCAACATGAATCCCTCTCATGAGAATAAATGGAACACTTAGCACTGATTGGATCTAGGTGATGCTCATAGGGGTGAAGCACCTGGACTTCCAAGGAGGTCATCCGTCCTAGTACTACTCCAGCCTGAGCATGCTTAACTACGAATTTTCCTCCATGGTTAAATTCAAAGCTTGGAACCCCATTTGCAAAACCTTCACCAAGTATTGTGCCTCATGAAACATTCATTAGGAAGCCCCTTAAGCTCGTCAATTGATAAGTAGGAGATAATTTCCATAGTAAGTCAAATTGTGATATTACTATCAGGATTTAACTGTGTGATTTTGAGTCAAACTCATTGACCCATGTTTCATGAGTAGTGATTCAACATTAATCCATATCTCATGAGAATAAATAGAACACTTAGTACTCATTGGATCTAGGTGATGCTCATAGGGGTGAAGCACCTAGACTTCCCGGGAGGTCCCGCATCCTAATACTACTCCATCCCGAGTGCACTTAACTACAGAGTTTCCTCCATGGTTAAACCCAAAAATTGCAACCTTATTTGCAAGACCTTCACCAAATGTTGTGCCTTATGAACCATTCATTAGGAAGCCCCTTAAGCTCATCAATTGATAAGAAGGAGATAATTTCCATAGTAAGTCAAACTATGATATTACTATCAGGATTTAACTGTGGGATTTTGAGTCAAACTCATTGACCCTTGTTTCATGAGTAGTGATTCAACATGAATCCAAATATTATGAGAATAAATGGAACACTTAGCACTCATTGGATCTAGGTGATGCTCACAGGGGTGAAGCATCAGGACTTCTCGGAAGGTCACCTATCCTAGTATTATGCCAACTTGAGCACGCTTAACTACAAAGTTTCCTCCATGGTTAAACCCAAAGCGTGCAACCCCATTTACAAAACCTTCACCAAGTGTTGTGCCTTATGAAACATTCATTAGGAAGCCCCTTAATCTCATCAATTGATAAGTAGGAGATAATTTCCATAGTAAGTCAAATTGTGATATTTACATGTTTGTGATTGTCAGTGAGAAAAAGAGAGGATACAAGTGTAAACATGCGATGAAAGTTTTGGATATCTTAAATAGAAACAAAATAGAATGTAGTGCATACCCCCGTTTACATTTTTTTGGACACATTGTTGCTATTATTGTCAGACTATGTTAGACTAGTTTTATGTTGATGGTTAGTAGCATTGTTTTGAGACTATCAGATATTATGCTATGGATTGAGTTGATATATGATGAGATTACTTAGACTCTACATTTCATATATGCATGATGATTATTACATTATTTCTAGTTATTGATGATGATTAGTTAGATGTTTTATTATCACATGTGTTTTAATATGGATACTTACCCCATACTTGCATGTGTATGGTGTGCGTGTTTGTTCTTATGTATGGCATTTC